>CM032449.1:145574781-145591191 GCA_019049505.1 Pachyrhynchus sulphureomaculatus | reverse complement strand
AATAAGGTGAGATAAAGGAGATAAGGAGAAATAATGGGAGATAAGGAGAAATAATGGGAGATGAGCGGAGATAAGCCTAGATAATGGAAATTATGTAGATATAATGGGAGAAAAGGAGAAATATTGGGAGATAAGGGGAGATATTTTATTACGTTGGATAACATAAGGAATAAGCAGTGACGATAGTAGAGAATCAAGTCCCCGCGAGCGGAGCCGCTGACCCGGCTAGTTTAAGATAAAAACTAAAATTATAAAACAATAATCGGCCAACTTCAAACAAGTTATAAAAAGTACAAAACGATATATTATCTTCATCATAACAAACCGATGAAGTGTAAGTTGGACTTGCGCACTTAGTGATCCGTACTGGGATTGACAAAAATGTTTGTTGTGGAGGTACAAAATGATCAGTGACTTCACAACACACACCAAAAATGAGTTTTCAATTAAATAATTAAGAGCCCAGATTACAAACATGTCTGCACGGCTATCTTGAACTACTATTGGTGGAAAATGTTTCTGAAAGGATATAAAATAAAAAAAAATATTTTAATCTTTCAATAAGCTATTTTTGAGACAGCGCGAAATTTTTTAAAAAAAAAACGTGTTTTTTCGAATTAATTGATTATATTAATTAATTTAAAATAAAATAATGCGGGTGTATGTGCTTATGTACGTGCATTGTGTATTATTCTATGTAGTGTGTGCGTGGACACGTGTGTTTGTGTGTCTGTGTATGTGCGCGTGCGCGCATAGGTGTATTGGAGAATGCAAAATATTATTAAGTATTTAATAAAGCTTAAAACCGAAAATTAATAATGTTTAGATAAGCTTGTATATTTGTGTATGTTACATATATTTTTTTCTTACCTAAAGTGCCCCACTTCTGCAATTTGTCAAGATAACTTGCTCTACCGTATTCTTACTTATACATATAAAATTTATACGTACATGTTATTTTGGAAAAGTTCTGCGAATTCACTCATTTATATGTAATAAGCGGTATCGCTTATTACATATAAATGTATATAAAAAAATTGTAATAATAAAAATTATAATATTATAATAATAAAATATTATAATAAAATAAATAAATTGTAATAAAAAGAATCGCAATTCTTGATCTCACAAAATCATAATCCAAAAAATCTGAGTTTTCCGCCTTTTTGTTTTACTTTTAGCTTAGTGGATAGACTCATTAAGTTATTCAAAATTAGTATTACTTCGTCAGTCTGACGAAATTGCGATTCATTTTATTACAATTATAATTATTATAATTTTTTTATTACATGTAACATATATCTAATAAGCGATATTGTTTATTACATATAAATGGGTAAATTAGCAGAATTTTTTCTTCCAAAATAACAACAAGTATAAATTCAACATGTATAAGTTAACTATATCGATAGTGCAAGTTATTGTGAGAAATAGCAGAAGTAGGGTACTTCAGTGTGAGAAAAAATATATTATAACATATTATACAAACATACAAGCTCATCTAAACATATTAATTTTCCAGTTTTACACCTTTACTCATTTTTAAAGCTTTTTTTACTCATTTATAAAAGCTTTATTAAATTACTTAAATAATAGTACTTTGGATTCTTCAATACACTTGTATGCGCACGTGCACATAGACAGAACACCCACACAACATCACGTGCCCCACGTAAGTGTACTAGACATAGAAAAATTACACCAACGCTAAGTAATATAACCACGTACACACGCATTAATTTTAAATACTTACTATCCAGGAGTACAAGTATGTAAATGCGGAGTTTTTTTTCTAAAATAAAACATTCGGAAGAATGATGCATTTAATCAAAGTATGCTCCCATCGCTTGTTATACCATTTTTTTTTTTTTTCACCATCTTTCCGGGCAATTTGTGGAATACCACGCCAGTAAAAAATCGTCCCCTTTTGCTGCGAACCATTCATCGAGTCATATTTTTTCCACAAGCTTCGTACGAACCAAAAGCGCTGGCTCAGCAAGGTGCGTGACCATCGATGCAAAACAAGTGGTAATTCGGGACAAAAGGAGCCACAAATCTGGTAAGTTCGCAATGGGTAAGAACTTCCCAGCTGAGTGCTTCCAACATGTCGGCGAACTGGTTTTGCCGTATGTGATGGAGCAACTGTCAATGAAAGAAAAAAATGACACTTTGTGTTGCCCTTTTCGGTATTCTGGCCTTTTTTTCAAGCAGCGAAACGGTTTTTTTTTTTTAAAAATCGGGTCAAATTTGTTGTTGGTAACGTTTAGTTAGTTATTAATCCGTTTTCTCTTCTTTCTCCAGGTTTTAAAACAGCTCATAATAAGACCACGCCCCTCTGGTCATCACCAAACACAGAGCCATCGTCCATTCTGCCAAATTCGATTCCGGTCTTTGCGGTCGATGGTGGATGGTGCGCCTGGGGTTCTATACCCACGATTTTTTGCCCTTAGGGATTCCTCAAAATAAATCCACTTTTTTAATCTCCTGTAAAACTATACGATGACAAAAACCGACTTCCTTTTGCTGAGCAAAATGTTCACACGTGTTTTTTGCGCTTTTTCCATTTACACTGTCGTTCAAGCTCATATGGTAACCCAGTAGCTACCGGTCTTCTGAATCTTTCCCATCTCTCGTAGCCGATAAGAAACAGCTTGTTGGACACGTAACGCCCAATTGGCTCGGCGAGTTTGTTTTTGTGTTTGCGAACATCTTCGTCCCCAACAATGCTTGCAATTCCACATCTTCGTATTTTTTTGGCGGTTTTTCACGTTCCTTGTCTGCAACATCGCAAGTCAACCACTTTTGAAACGCCCGAAAAAACCATAAAGCTTCTCGAAGTAATCCGGTATGATTCAACAGCAGTTTTCTTCAAATGAAAACAATAAATTAATGGCTGTCCCGCGAATGCTCTTTGTTCTGTATAAATTTCGACATATTGGAACACAACAACACAACACTATGCACACACTTTTCCAATTTATCACTCGTGCGCCGTCTGACACTTGTTGATGAACACAACAAAATGGCCAAGTGTCAAATCTTGTTAGCACAAACTGCGATTGGGTGGCACCATACCCTGTTTTCTGAAAATTCCGCATTTCCTTCATGTACAAAACCTGGTACTAGCCATGTTGAAAACCATTGCTTACAAGATGATTCGAAGACGATTAATGCTAAATGATATACAAACAATTTGTTTGTCAGAAGTCATCGATGATATCATGAAAGAATCAACCAACGAAAAACGTCGCATCACATTCTTCATCATAACAATGCCAGCTGACACAGCACGTGAAACCATTGAATATTTGACGAAGAAAAACAATCGAATTAATGTATCATTGCCCGTATTTTATTCACCTGAGTTATAATCGCCTAACGGAACAGGAATATCAAAAAAAAAATGCCTGCCTAGACAGCGATTTTTTTATCGCCTCAAGAAGCTATTGAATCCTTCCAAAACCATGGTGTTTGAGGTACCACAACTTTCTGAGTAGAAAAAAAAAGTTTCGAGAATTGGGTTCGAACGCATGTAAAACGTGTAATGTATAAATCCTAAAACGGAAATATTTGAGAAACAATAAAACGTTTTGCACCAAAAAAAAGTTTTTTCCTTTCATTGTTTTTGTACTAAAAAAATAAAAAAGGTACCCTCGTATTGAAATATTATTGTAAAGCCAAGAGGAAAAAACGCGACTTTCTTTTAAAATTTATACTATATGCGTTTGAAAAATTTCAACATTTATGTTCAAATGAAATAATCACTAATATATTATAGGATTGTTTTTAATGTAAAAAAAATATATTTACAAAATTTTTTATTATTACATAAAATAGTTTTTGTAATACTATTAGCAGTTTTTACAGTTGATTGGCCAGCTTAAAACGATATTTCTGAAACATTTACTTTTTGCACAAGTGTTAACATCGTTATAGAAAATTAAACACACCATTAAACCATCATATTTTTTATTATTTCACTTTTTTGTTATTTTTTTTTTTAAGATAATATTCTACTGAAAATTATCTACAGGTTATTCCAACTTCATATATCTAATTTTAATGTTTTTTTTAACTGGCTTTAAAAAATAGTCAAGATAATTTGTAATAAAACATGCAGATTGCTCATGGTAGTTCGTTTTTCATTAAAAGTCCACTTTGACTGGGTTTTTATCAAAGTTATTTATGTTAGTTTGTTTTTATGACGCTTTCATACAAAAAAGTATAATTGACAATATTATCATCACCTAAGATATCGTAGCTTCATTTTTAACCACCTTGAAAATATCACATGAAATAACCCAGACCGGAGTTATCTACATGCTGACGTCAGGAGTTTTTAAGTTTTTTGAAAAAAATCAGAGATTTCTTGGAAATAAAAAAAATAGTAAATAAATTAAGTTTTTAGGCAACATTATTGACGGAAATAATGTAAATAAAAAAGAAAAGAAATGAAAATGCAAGAAAAATTATTGAGGCACTAAACCTAGTTTAGTGAGCATCAAAATATACAGTCTGTCAAGTAAGGAGTCCGCATTAATTAATTTTGGGAGATGTTATTCTAGCGAATTCAACAAAAAATCCATTAGGGGGAACCTTTGTCTACGACGCATTTTAGTAAAAGTGTCGGGTGGGGTGGTCTCCGAATTCCGTCGAAAGCATGTAGAATCCAAAATTAGTCACTTGTTTGTGCGCCGGTTCGAGGCAGACTTTCTTTGTTCCCACCCAAAGGGGCCTGAAATGATACATTCCGCGACCTCTAGATATTTAAAAAAATCGGCGTTGTTTGTGAAAAAGTGGTTAAGTCATTTCAACGAGATGAAAAATATCGAGGACTTGCCAATACGTAGCTCGGTAGGCAAAGTCACTCCGAAAGTCGAAAAACGAATCGTGTCTTTGTATTCACGAGACCCGAAATTGATGCAAAATCGAGTTTTGAATCTATCCCATGAGACCATTCGACAACATCTTCGTGCTCATGATGTCAAATTCCCAAGCGCGTTGAAGAAACCTTTGCTGGGTGAAAATCATGTCGCGAAGCGGCTCGCTTGGGCCCAAGATAAGATACTAAAGTGGCCCTTACAGTTGCCGGACGCTAACCCTTTTTTTATGGGTCTAGCACACATGTTACAGGGAAGTTCCTAAAGCGCTCCAGAAGCGGTATGTGTGCGGGAAAAGCGATTCGCGTTGTTTCTTGAATCGCTGTAAATTGTGCTCGGTGGGAAATACAGCCCTGGGCAAATTATTCTAAAGGGATGATGTTCTCCATATAAACGACTGCTTGAAAAAAAATCGTTGTACCCCGAGTAACAAGTGAACCTCATACGGATGTGAAGTATTACCGCGACGTATTTCTGCTCTGGGAGGAATTAAGCGTGCCACATCCTTCAAAACACTTCCATGAAAATACTTGTAGTATAGACTCGAGTCGCCAACCGTTCTTCGATGTTCCAGCAAATCAAGGCCGCGGTCAGTTCACGGGTCTCCAATCAGACGAGCAGCCCTTCTCTGAACAGAATCCAACAAATGCAGTGTGTGTTGGGCAGCGGAGCCCCAAACAGGGAACAGTATTCCATAGTTGGTCGAATTTGAGCTTTGTAAAAGAGAATTAACAGTTGTTGTGGAGTGTAAAGCTTTCTGGTTCGAAATAAGATTCCCAACTTTTGAGAAGCTCACCTTGCTATACCTCCAACGTGTTCATGCCAGGACATATTTGCTCCCAAATTAACGCCCAACAAATTGAGTGACGATACTAGAGGAATGGAGTTCCCCGACATGACAATGTCGGGTTCAGCAACGTTAACTTTTTAGAAAAAACTGCCGCCTGGGTTTTTGTAGCGTTAAATTCCACTTGGTTACTGTTACCCCAATATAGAATTTCTTCCAGATCTTTGTTAAGTTGAACGACCTCCTGCTGCCTGCGGATATTCGCGTAAGTAGCCGATGTCCGAGCGTTCAAAGTGAATGAAGAGAGAAGCGTACTGTCATCTGTAAAGCTGTAGATTGGATTCCTAGTCTTTTCCAGCAGATCGTTAATATAAATGAGAAAGAGAGTAGGAGACAGTATGGTGCCTTGGGGCACACCGGCGTTGATAGTGAAGGTGTTAGAAAGAAATCTGTCGACAGCCACTCGTAAAGAACGTTCTCTAAGGAAACATGAGAGCCACAAACAGAGCTTTTCAGACATACCATAAGAGCGTAGCTTAGCCAACAGTCCATCGTGCCAAACACGGTCGAATGCCTTGGATATGTCAAGAGCAACCGCTCGAGATTTTCCAAAGTGTTCAATTGCGTTGTTCCAAACATTTGTTTACATAAGTCAGAAGATCTCCTGTTGATCTCCTGGCGACTGGTCGGTAGTTATTTAGCAAGGTCTTCTTGCCTTTTTTAGGTATCGGCTGTACTGTGGCACAGTTTTTGACAACTATGTCAGGTATTCCGTCAGCGCCAGAAGCGTGTCTAGCTTCATTAAAATACGCTTTTATGATACGCTGTCTGAAGACAACATCGGGCATCCTTGACTGCAATATGGGAATAGCAAGTGGTGTTTTTCTTTGAAAATCGACAGTAGAATGTGAAGCAAAGAGTTCAGCCAACAAGTTCGCTTTCTCAACAGGTGTCGTTGCAATAGAATTATTTGAAAACTATTGAAAACGTTTGGTTCCTTGTAAAGAGAAAACTTAGAGGACTTTAACTCAGTTGTCTCGCGAAATTTGAAAAATCAAAGACTACAGTGATGTCAATAAATGTTCTCGAAATACAATTTTTCAAGAACACCAGCGATCACGTTCTTACTTGACAAACTGTATGTCGTTGACCCACAAAAAATATTTTGAAAAGCGATGCTGGAAAATGGACGATAGCGGCTTGAGTTCGATATTAAAAATCTAAAAAAAACAAATATATGATCGTAACTTGTTTGTTATTTAACTTTTGCGTAGAACATATTAAATGAAATAAACACTTATATTAGTTCTACATTTCCACTATATTTTGTGTCTTATGACAACTTTTTCGGTACACAGCACCTTCGTCAGATAATAGGTAACTAACAAATCCAATGTATAAACACGTCGTATATACCTTAAATATTACCTAATTAAACTCTAATTTATACCTGAAATACCACTAACCCCCACGCCTAAACGTATTAATTTAATTGATACCATCAATTAATTTAAGTTTACCGATGGGGAATTGTTTAGATTAATTCGTTCATTTAGTAAATTACCTATATTTTTATGTTTGTTAATTTCCATTATTTCTAAAAGATTTAATTTATAAGATTTATTTTCTAAATGTAAAATTTTCGAAACTGTCGTCAAACAATATAATTTTCCTTGAAAATACGAGGATGAATTGAAAAGTTCGCGGCCTAGCCAAGAAAACAAAATAAAATATGTACAAAAATATTTTTAATTTTTCGAGGTCATCTCCACCTAGCTCTATGCACTTCTACCTGCTTTCCAAAGCTTCCACACCAGTTTGGAAAAAAAGATTCCTCAAGGTCTTCAAAATACTGGTTTAACTGCAGCTTCGACTTCTTCATTTAATGAAAATTTCTGGCCGCCGAGATGAAAGTCCGAAGGTACCAAATCAGGAGAATAAGCCGGGTGGGGCAGCAATTCGAAACCACTATCACGAATTTGAGCCATGATTCAACAGATATGTGAACGCGAGCGTTATCCTGATGGAACAAAACTTTCTTTCTCAGTAATTCTGGGCGTTTCCCTTTAATTTCTTGACGTAAACGACTCAAAAGGGTGCAATAGCAAGTCAAGTTTATTGTTTCGCCTTTCGGAAGGTAGTCCATCATAATAATACCTTTAGCTTTCCAAAAAACTGACGCCATCACTTTTCCAGCCGGCAGAATTGCCCTCGCTTTCTTTGGGGTCGGTTTACCATTTTTTTTTTCCACTGCTTGGATTGTTGTTTTGACTCTGGAGATATAGAAGTGAACCCAGGTTTCGTCCATTGTCACAAACCTGTTAAGAAAATCTTGCGGATCAACCTCAAACATCTCCAAACAGTCGCGAGAAATCGTTGGTCGAATTCGTTTTTATTCAACTGAAAGCAATCTGGGGACCCACCTAGCGGAAACCTTATAAAATCCAAGTTCGTTGGCAATGATGTTTTGTGTTCGTTCATACGAGATGCCTATAGTCTCTGCGCCACCTCCCTGATAGTTAATCTGCGGTCATTCAATATGAGATCACACACTTTGCCGATGTTTTCTTCAATCGTAGACGTCGTTGGCCGACCGGAGCAAGGGTCATCTTCCATGCTCTCTCGTCCAGTTTAAATTCTGCAACCCATTTTTTCACAATGGTATATGACGGAGCAGATTCCCATAGTATTGTTTTCATATCATCGTGGATCTCCTTTGGCGTTAATCTCGGTTTAAACAGCTATTTGATCACCGCACGTTGTTCAATTCCATCTTTCCAAAAACGTTCCACTTGGTCTCATTAAACTCGTTCTAACCCAAAAACCACAGATTCTACAGAAACAAAATTTTACACTGTGACAACCAAAGAAAGTATGAACTTATTGAGGGTACTATAATAAAAATATAATTATTTTTTGGTGGGGGCCGCGAAGTTATCGATCCATCCTCGTATGAGAAGCATAATTCGAATCAAATTTAACTTTAAGGTAACACCTTTTATGTTCTTTAATACGTTTCTGCTAGTTTGGCAATATAAATTTTTGGACATAAGCCGCATTTAAGCTTGTAGACCCCCCGACTCTTGGTTTTTGTTAAATTTACTTACTAATTATTAATTAGTTTAGTTAACGCATTATTGGTTTTACAGGATATGTTTAAACCTTTATTGAACAAACAACGCTCTCATGGGCAGATTTTAGGAAACTACATAGGGCATATCTTACAAAGTACTACAGTACTCATAAACTAATCTTTAAAGTCTAGAATACCAGTATCCTACCTTTCAGCACACATGGACTGGAAACGATGTGCGTCACTAAAGCATTTATTAAAATGCTCGCAACTTCACAGAGAGCTATGGAGAGCATTATTGGTATCTCCCTTGGGGATAGAATTCATAACGAGTAGATAAGGAGACGAACCAAAGTCAGTGACTTAACTGTGAAGGTGGCAAGGATGAAGTGGCAACGGGTGACTCATGTAGTTAGCTCATCCGGAGTTAGATATACAAGTTTACAGAATGGAGACCCAGGTAATCAAAAAGAGTCGTAAGACGTCCACAGAAACGATAGGTCGATGATATAAGAGTAGTAGCTGGCAAGAAGTGGTTAAAGGTGGCAAAATGGCAAAACACAGGGAAGTATAGAAGAGATTAGTAGAGACCTACGTGCAGAAGTAAGAAGAGAAATCTTTGTGCGCGATCTTAAAAATTGGAGATTATTTAGCGAGCACTGGAATCTTTATTCGTACTTCTGAGAACAGAAAACCGCCAGAAAGGCTGATGGTGTCGTTATTTCTTGCTTGAACCCATACTCCCGATGTAGAGTCATATGAATTGAGTCTCAGCCCCATCGAGAACTTTTTATGGCACACCGTGTAGAATAGAGTATATAGTAAAATAATCAGTGTAAATTTATGCATCAAATATTACATTACGTATATTTAAAAATAATAAATATTAATAATATTAATTTCTGGTTCTCTTCAAGTAGACTAAAATAATTCTAATAAATGTTATTTCAGTACTGTGACTGTTATAGTGTAAGTAAAATAAATATTATACTAAAAGTGAAGGTGATTGATCGAGAGATGTCCAATATACATTATACAATCCAGGCAAGGGATAAACGTATTGCTTAATGATCCATGTGGGCCATAAAACATACATTTTTTATCTGATTTTTTTGTTTATAAAATTAGTTAAAACAAAAACGAATATTTAAAATTTATTTGCCCTATTTTTGGTTGATTATTGATTTAATATATTATCTATAGTTTTAAATGAACAAAAGCATAGATTTTTGACTTAAATTTACATTGTAATTATTAAAACAAATTATTCGCATTACTGACTACTACACCACAACGTAGTTTTTATTACTAATTTTAGTTGAACTAAGCTCCACAAAAGAACAGTTTTCTATTTATTTCCCTCTTGTTTCATATTAAATATTTCATGCGTCACTAATCCACCACCGCCCCAAAGTAAATTAACATGAAGTAACCACTAAAGAATCGTGTGCGTTTTTAAATCTCATTTGAACTTTCATATTTAACTTTAAAAAATCTCCCGCAAATTAACTAAAAACTACTCGAACACCTTAAGTGATAAATTATCAAAAGACAGTATATTATCACCTGTATGGCGTTCAGAAGTACTGTGAGATTCTCATTTTTTACTATCGGGTCAAAATAAATAACACGAGCCACCTGAATTTTTTTTTCTTGGATTTCAAAGTTAACTATCGCTAGTTGAATATTTATGTATAGAATTTATTCATATAATATTTATTATTCATATACTTTTCATTTATTCGTATAATATATACGAGGCATGTTTTTTAAGTAAGTACCGTTTTGCGATTCCGCCGCCGCAGCGATACGGTCGGCGTTCCGCGCATGCGCGCTGGTAACCTACATCTCATGTCTACGCACTGACGCCATTACAGTCTGATTCTTCATTGTATACGTTGTTTACTGAGTGTTTAAGATGCCTCCGACAATCGTGAGTCCCGCCGATTGTGAAGTACGGGCTGTTATACGATTTCTTAGTGCTAAAGGCGTAAAACCGATCGATATTCATCGTGAGATCTGTGAAGTTTACGGACAAAACATTATGAGTGATGGAATGGTAAGGAAATGGGTGAGAGCATTTAAAGATGGCCGCACAAATGTGCATGATGAAGAACGGAGTGGGCGTCCTTCGGTCGTTAATGAAGATTTGGTGCAGAAAGTGGACGAAAAGGTGAGAGAAAACAGACGCTTTACAATTTCATCATTGTGCGACTGCTTTCCTCAACATTTGTGATACAGTGGTTAACAAGTCAGACGGCAGAATTTTATGAGGAGGGTATTCAAAAACTGGTGCCACGTTATGACAAGTGCCTCAATATTCACGGAAATTATGTAGAAAAGTAGATTAAGGTACAGGCTTTCATGTAAAAATAAAATTATAGCGATATCTTTGCACGTCTTTTTTTAATTCCAAAACGGTACTTACTTAAAAAACATGCCTCGTATTATTCATATACTCTTCATTTATTCATATTCATTCATTTGTTGTTCTCGGTTTCATTCGAAAATGAGATGGCACTCTTTTAATGCGTAAAACGCCACTGAGTAAATTTTAAAAAAGTTAGTAACCTCTTATATTAACGAATTTATTAATATTTTTCTAATGACGCGCGACCTCCAACGCGTTATACAATATCTATTAAATTATTTCAAACATTAACTGTTAGAGTAAATCCCAAGATATAAGATCCTGCCTTTTTTGCTTATTCAATGGGGCAATAAACGACCCTATTAAGGTTTTGTGCATAGTTGCCAGGTATTACGATAAACGTATTTTTATTTTACCTGTTTTGTATACCGCCCTCACTTGCACCTGCCATCGTATTGGATCTATTTTACCTATATATTTACTACCTGGCAACCCAGTTTTGGAGCCCTTTAGGTATTTGATAATATAGACCTAATGACCACAAGTCCCCACTAAGATTCGAAAGATACTTTTTATTATTATTATTTTTGGTTTTACTTATAACTTACAACGTAACGGTCCTATTTTAATTATGTGGCGTCCGTGGGATAATTGCAATACTGGCTATCGCAAGAGAAAACATTTATCACTTGACGCTAAACAAATACTGAAAAATGTTTACGACAGTTTGGTAAAAAGAAATCTGAATAAACAAAGTGCTTTGCAAGAAACCAGTGGAATAACAAAAACCCCAATTTCTACGATTAAGTGTATTGTAGGAAAAACCTTCACTCAGGAGCGGGAAAAAACGGAAAGATTTTCAAATGGATCATGTAGACGATTGTGAAAAAGACGTCATTAGAAGAAAAATATATTCTATGTATGAAGAGCAGTTGGTGCCGACTAGACAAAATAAAATTAAGACTGGCGCAGGACGGGACCAATATACATTGTGGCCGATCAACCCTTCACAGAATTCTCTTAAGAATGGGATTCACGTTCCGAAATATTAACAAAAGGCAAGTAGTGATGGAGTCCAAAGATTACGAATCTTGCGGCATACTTATTTACAAGAAATTAAAAAGTATCGATCAGAGAATTGGCCAATAAATTACCTTGACGAAACATACCCATGACACTATGCAAAAAGGGTGGGTTGACAGCAGTACAAAATGTCAGACTAACGCACCTTCAAATAAAGGTAAACGAATAACCATTTTCCATGCTGGATCTGAAAAGGGCTGGGTTTCAAATTGTCTACTATTTTCTGCATGAAACATAAAATATTCTAGTTTGGAGCATCACGACCGCAGAACCTTTTGAAAATTGGTTTCAAAATTCCCTTTTGGCAAATGTTCCCGAACAGTGTGTTATAGTTACGGACAATGCAAATTACCATAGTCGCCCACTAAGTAAGGTTCCTAATGCAGCCAACACCAAATCGGAAATACAGGAACATATGTTAGAAAATGACATTTAGTTATAAAAAAAGTGATCTTTTGGAAGTTTTGAAAGACTATAAATTGAAATAGAAATGTGTTTGTGATAGTATGGCATCAACTTAAATCAAAAATAAGGGCACAAAATGTTTCTCCTACTTTAAACGTGTCAGTGGTCAGTAAAAAAAGTTATAATATTGTGAAAGCTGGAAGAATTCCATTCAGCACGTTGTTATATTTTTATTTATACAATATGTCCCTTCTTGTAAACCTCATTCATTCAAACTGTATATTTGTACTTCTTATCTATTTGTTTTTACATGCATCTATAAATAAACATCTCCAAAAATCAGGATCTTATATTTTGGGACAAGCTATACTGCTTCTTCAGAACTAGAAAATATTTTGCTCATCAATTGGTTATTTTCTTTCGGTATAAACGCATGGAATTGGCGAGTCTTAGATATAGCTTTCGATGCCTCAATTAATAAACATTTTCGTGAGCCTACATTCTTCATTTGTACAAAAATCGAAGCTTACATTTTAAAATAATTAACTGCCCAATCAAACAAGCATTTGGGACAGATTATTTGAGTTTCACTATTTCTCTGAAGACTTGCAGTTCTCACTGCACTTTTAACGTATCCACCAATCCCATCGCAAGCCCCTTTTCCATGAGAAGTGGCAAAACAGATGCCACTCTGCACCAGAGAGAGAAGAAAAATTGAACTTGTTTTTATATTGAGACTTAGCTTCGTCAAGAAAATAATAAATTTTTCAAATAGCAGAATCATCGAATGTAGCGTTCAAATGTTGAATCAATTTCTTGTTATAATAACGTAATATTCGAGCGTTCAAAGCGAATGAAGAAATAAGCATACTGTCATCTGTAAAGCTGTAGATTGGATTCCTAGTCATGTCCAGCAGATTATTAATGAAAAAGAGAATAGGAGACAGTATGGAGCCATAGGACACACCGGCGATGAAAGAGAAGGCATGAGAAAAAAATCTGTTTACTGCCACTCGTAAAAAAACGCTTTTTAAGGAAATTCGAAAGCCATAAACAAAATCTTTCAGATATACCATAAGAACGTCGTTTAGCTAACAACCCGTTATGCCAAATACGGTCGAATGCCTTGAACATATCAAGTACAACCGCTCGAGATTCTTCAAGATGTTCAATAGCGTTGTTGCACATATGTGTGATGTAAGTTAAAAGATCTTCTGTTGATCTTTGCTTACAAAAGTCAGATTGATGGTCGCTAATAATATTGATCTTTATACCTATAGCTCAGAAGCAATATCGATTGAGCGTGGAGTAAGGCAGGGTTATGTTTTGTCTCCACTGTTGTTTAATATATACTCTGAACAAATCTTCTGAGAGGCACTGGAAGAAGCTGAAAAAGGAATACTACTTAATGGGGAGCGAATAAATAACATTAGTTATGCTGACGATACGGCGGTTATGGCTGATAACTTAAAGGGTCTACAACATCTTATGACAAAAATAAACGAAGTCAGTAATCGATACGGCCTCGAACTTAATATCAGCAAAACAAAGTACATGCTAGTCAACAAGTCACCGGTTCCTGCTACCTTGTTGATGGTTAACAATCAACAAATACAAAGAACTCCACAATATTGATATCTAGGTACCATAATAAACGAACAATGGGATTATTCGCAGGAAATTTGTTGCCGTATCGAAAAAGCTAGAGCAGTATTCCTCAAAATCACTTTTCAAAAACTCAGCAATAAAATTGAGCACAAGGATAAGATTCCTAAGATGTTATGTCTTCAGTGTCCTTCTTTATGGTGTGGAATCTTGGACGCTGACTAAAGCCACTTTTTAAGAAACTTGAGGCATAATTTAAATTATGGCTATATCGCCGAATTTTGAAAATTTCTTATAATGACCATATTATCAACGAGGAGGTCTTAAGTCGCATGAACAAGAAACTGGAAATTATGGAAACTGTTAAAGTAGGAAATTTAAGTATCTAGGACCATAATGAGAAATCCCCACAGATATGGATTTCTACAGCAAATACTCCAAGAAAAGGTATTTGGAAAAAGGGGACCAGGACGCAGACGTATTTCCTGGCCATAAACAATCTGAGAAATTAGTTTCTCAAACAAATACTACCGGGTCTTTTCAAAGCTGCAGTGGACAAAGTGATAATAGCCATTCGAACCGAATAGGCATTTTAAGAAGAAGGGGATACCCTATACATTATAAAACTCATCATAATTCCGTGTTGGTAAACGAGTAATATTTCAAAAGAATTATCCTTTTTTCTAGAAAAATTATTATAACAAAAAATAAATTATTAGCTGTAATTTGTTAACATTTATATAATAATAACAATTTTATGGAGAAAATATTTATTGGCTATTGAACTAGCTGTTAATTAACTGACAAAAACATTCATTTTTTCGCAATAAAAAACATAAAAACAGCACATTAATAATATTTTTAAGTTATTTTAACAGTTTAAACTTTTACAATGTGTTAATTTTTATATTGAGATCTAATATACAATAATAAACAAAATGCCAAAATTGCTTTTATAGTTACGATGCCCAATAAATTTCAAATGTCGTTGCCAAATGGAAAATTCTACGAATAAAATAAGTTAAAATTGAGAAATAAAGAATAAAGTGTCAGTTCTTACCACACAATCTTAAATCAAATGGCATACACTTCCTGTGCAGAAAGAAATTGAACTTTTAACAGAAAATATTAAATTTAATAGCCGGCCAAGTGCAAGTCGGACTTGCGCAATTAGTGATCAGTACGTTGATTACTTTTAAAAATAAGAATTTTTGGTTACGGAAGTATAAAATGAGAATCAATCACTTCACAAAATACACCCCAAATGAGTTTTTCAATAAAGTTTGTGTTTCCGATCTTGAAATTTTTGGTTTTTTTCTATATAACAGATAAATTATTAAAGGTAAATGCACTCGTGATAATTTTTCGTTCAATCTGTGGGAGAATATTCCAGAATTTTTTCAAAAATCTTTTGAAAGGTACTTTTCGAGGGTAAGAGGGGGGTAGCGATTTTTCCGCAATGTTTTAAAAATAATACAAAGAAAAGTGTGCGCGAGTATTACATTTATACACATACAATCATGTTTTTACAAGCTTTCATTTGACACCCACTCCATGACCTGGTAATTTTTTTTTCAGTTCCGTATTCACCCCCCAAAACTAACCCCTTAAGTAAAAGTTAACTTTCAAAAACTACACGGTTTCTGATGAGGCCATTAATTCCTATAGTTGTACCAAATTTCAACTTTCTATATCAGATAGTTTCGGGAGACGCTCGAAAGAGAGAAAATCGGATGTGACAAACGAACAGACAGACACCAAAGTGGATTTTATAAGTGTTCTATACGGAATATCTCACAATACCACTTTCCAAATTCAATCCTGCTGCTTTTAGTGTGACAATTGACCAATACATATAAAGCAAAATCACTACTTAATTGCGATAATGCTATTCAACAATTTCTCAAAATACGTACAATCTTGAACGCAAATGTCGATCGACAAGTGACATCTGAAGCACTGCATTTCAAATTTTATTAGTAAACTAGCCGTGCCCACGGCTCCGCTCGTGGAAGTTGATTCACTATTATCGCCACTGCTTATTCCTTATGTTACCTAACGTAATAAAATATATCCTATAACCTGCCAGTACATTGCGCCTTATATGTATTATATATATTATTAATTATTATATAATCTGGCAAAGAAGCATATGTATGGTGAGAATAGAAAAAAAAAAACGTACAATCGGATAAGTGTGTTCTCA
>CM032449.1:145443085-145574681 GCA_019049505.1 Pachyrhynchus sulphureomaculatus | reverse complement strand
CGACTATTAAAAATCTTTTCATTGAGTTAGGCACTGCATACTATTCAGTAAATTGAGTTGCCATTTAGAAACCAATCATTCCAGCAGAGTTAGTAAATCTTGTGACTACTTTACCCGAAAGTTGAAAGAGTTAGATCGACAAAAGTAGTTGTTATAAGTAGGCAGCAATACCAAATAATGCTTAGCTAGCAATTTACAAGGTGGCACATAGAATCGTAACATGTAAGAAGCCTCATACGATTGCAGAATAACCCATTCTACTGGCTGCTGTAGATATAGTAAACGTTATGATAGGCGAGTCTGCTGGAAAAGTGCTTTTTCTAATAACAGCATCAGTCGCAAAATATCGGGAGAACTCAATAGTTAGTTTTCAGGAAAGCTGGTCGGGATGATAAAGCCCCATTATTCATAACCCTTATTACAATCAGTCTGCAACTATAAGGGTAAATAATGAAATGAAGGGTTGCGTACTCACTCTCCTGCTCTTTAATGTATACTGGGAACATATCATAAAACTTTCCGTGGAAGATGCTGACGAGACAGACGTAAATAGTAAGCGTATTAATTAAAGAACGAGATTAGCTTTCATAAAAATGAGTACCATCTATAGGAGCCATTAATTTCCCCTGCAAACGAAGATCCGCTTATTAAGATGCTATGTGTCAACGGTTCTCTTGTATGGGGTAGAATCTTGGACACTGACGGGAGCATCCATTAGGAGAATATTGCAAATCTCGTAGTTTGGTCATGGTACTAATCATGAGGTGTTGCGCAGAATAAGTAAAAATCGGGAGATGCTGACAACTTTGAAATGCCGAAAACTTGAATACCTGGATCATATAATGGGACTATCGATAGGACCTATTGCAACTCATTTTTCTAGGAAACGTATACTGGGGAAGAGGCCCAGGCATAGAAGAATATCTTGGGTAACTTGAGAAAATAGTGCGCATTATCTCCTACACAACTTTTTCGAGTAGCAGTGAATAAAAAAAGATCGTTTATAACCAACATCGGAAATGGATAGGCACAAGAAGAAGAACAACCCTTTGGACTGATAATTCATAGTCCAGTAGTTTCAGCATTTTTGAGTTTTTGTTATTTAAATTGAAGGTGTCCTTTCGGTGTCCCCCACATCTTAATGAGACACAAATATTTAGTGAAATATGCCTTCGGTTTCCAATAAAAAAAACTTTAATTTTGTAAATAATAATATTTAAAGTAAAATAACACACGGATAAATATATGTATGTAGACCTGAACGGTTACTTTCCCGGGACTCATGTTTTTTTTATAGGTCTAGCACACACGTGCTGCGGAGAAGTCCCTAAAGCGCTCCAGGAGCGGCACGTGTGCAGAAAAAGCGATTCACGTTGTTCTTGCATCGCTCTAAATTGTACTCGGTGGGAAATACAGCCCTGGGCAAATTATTCCAAAGGGATGATGTTCTCCATATAAAAGACTGCTTGAAAAGTGTTGTACGAGGAATAACAAGCTGAACCTCATACGGATGTGAATTATTAGCGCGTCGTGTATTTCTAACATGCACCGCTCTGGGAGGAATTAAGCGGGCTACATCCTTCGAACACTTTCCATGAAAATACTTGTAGAATAGACTCAAGTCGCCAACCGTTCTTCGATGTTCCAGCGAATCAAGGCCGCCGATCAGTTACGGTCTCCAATCAGACGAACGGCTCTTCTCTGAACAGAATCCAACAAATGCAGTGTATGCTTGGGACCGGAGCCCCAAACATGAGAGCAGTATTCCATAGTTGGTCGAATTTGAGCTTTGTAAATAATTAACAGTTGTTGTGAGTAAAGTAGCAGTGAAATTATTGCTTACTGTCTAGCGGGTCGTTTTCTGGACGCCCGCCAATGCTGCCAGATATTTTTTTTTATTATTCCACGGAGTGAGGATTGTTACTTTAGCTTTGTGATGTCCACATAAGAAAAAATTCCTTTGCGTGGAGGCCAACTTAGGATAACTCTTTGGAAATCAATTTTTTCGGGATAATTTCTGGAAAATGTCCTCCATTTTGCTGAAACAGTAGTTGTAACGAAAATGCAAATCACTGATACATATCGTTTCGAATTACCAGTTGTGGTATGGTCTCTATTATTTTAAAAAAGTACTGGTTACTTTAGGGAAATTTAAAGGCTATTGGTGCTTTAATTTTTGATTTATCGGACCTATACGGGACTCTCTGTATAATAAAGAACATTAAATATGAAATTAATTGTTTGTTTTGTTTTAAAATTTTGTTTTTTGTTTAGTTTAATTTTATATGAGAATTATTTAGAACTTTTTTAAAATAAGGATTGCTCACCGAGAAAGCTTTTCGATTTTAAATTTAAATACACAGAAAGTAACTAAAATTTTATTTTAAACCCAAAAAGGGTTTAAGATAAGTAGGTAGAAAGATATATGGATGTAAAAAGTGGTGAAATTTAGTTATAAATGGGGAACATGGTTTCATTTTAATCCTACTACGAAAAAACAATCCCGATTGAAAGTCATACATACACATTAGCATAGACATCTCCGCCGGTATATTTATAAAATATGTTGGAAAAGGGTAAATCCCTATCGAGGCGGGGAAGCGGCCCTTGAACGAATAGTTTTTATTTTGCAGTATTTAGTTTTAGACCATACACCATCAATTATTTATCTATATATCCAGTAGTGTAGTCCTAGGAACTTTTTTCATTTCATATATCCAGAACGTTAAAAATTTGCGCCCCATTTAAAAATTTAATGTGACCTGGGGGAAAGAAGAAACCTTTTCTACAATAAGACTTTAAAGGTTGATCCCAATTTATTAATCGCTGATTGGAGAATGGAAATTCTTCACAAAAAAAGAACCCCTTGATATGGTACAATTTTAACAGTGTACCCTAATAAAAAAGCTCTAGTTCTAAGAGTTTCCTATTTTCAACATTCATGGGGGCGAGAAGGGGGGGAACATATGCTCTCTGTATATAGCACATTTAATATGTATTATTTATATTTAAGAACCATATATATGTTACACACAAAAACCAAAATTCTTGAGACTTCAGTAAATGCTTTTTAATGTTCCGTACGGAATACTTATAAGATCACTTCGGTGTATCGCCGTCTGTTTGTCTGTCGTCTGTCACACCCGATTTTCTCCGAAACTATTTGACGTAGAAAGCTGAAATTTGGCACTAATATAGGAATTGATAGCCTCATCAGAGGTGTAGTTTTGAAAGTTAAATTTTGACTTAAGGGATTAGTTTTGGGGAGTGAAATTGAAGTAAAAAAAACAAGTTTTACCAGGTCATCGAGTGGGGTGTCAAATGAAAGCTTGTAAAAAGACGAGTTCAAAAATATTCTTTTTTTCTTTGTACTATTTTTAAAAAATTGCGAAAAATCGCTGTTCCCTCTTATATCGAAAAGTACTGATCAAAAAATTTTGAAAAAATTCTGGAATATTCTCCACAGTGTGTAGATTGAATGAAAATTATCATGGGTGCATTACCTTTAATAATTTATCTGCTATATAAAAAAAACTAAAATTTAAAGGTCATCAGTTTTCAGTAAAGACCGAAAAAAAAAAACTTTGTTGAAAACTCATTTGAGATGTCATTTGTGAAGTTAATGTTCATTTTATACCTCCTAAAAATATTTTTGTTTTAAAAGCAATCAACTTACGGAACACTAATTGCGCAAGTTTGACTTGCATTTGGCTGGTTTTTTAAATGAAAATTATTATTTATATCTAAAGAACTCAGAATCTGGCCAATTCAGGCTACTAAGCGTGTTTCAAGTGTTTTTTCGACATTGAGATGTAATATTTAATTTAGTTGGGTTCAAAAGTTTGACGTAAGTAACTACTAATGGGTGAAATTTAATCGGATATATAAGATTTAAATAGCCAGAATTTGTTTGTGAAATAAAAACTTATATCCGGAGTACGCAAATCGCATCATTCAAATTAATTATTTAAGATGTAAACAGGTTAAATTTAATTGCTCTAATTTGGAAAGGAACAGTTTTTCAAATGAATATTGCGTTTCAGTAATTTGTTACTAGATTGTTGGCTTTTTATGACTACAGCACAGGAGCGTCGGAAAAATTATTCGTTCGAATCACTGCAAGTGGTACTCGGTGGAAAACGTAGTACTGGAAATTCATTCCAAAGAGATGAGGCTCCATATGAAAGTTCTTGAAGATGGCAGGATGAGTGACTAGTTAAAGATCATAAGCAGAGACCGGATTATATGCAATATAAAAATCTTGAAATATGCACGCAAATATGCATGAAAAATGCTTAAAATATGCATGAAAAGGGTCAAAATATGCAATATTAAATAATAATAAAAGTAGTAATTTTTAGTTTTTTATTTCAAAATCAGCATAAAATTAAAAAGTTATCGACGATGTTTACATTTAATTAACAATTATTTAAAATTATTTTACATTTGTGTTCTTGTACACGTAAACAATAAGGTATTGTTCCAAATGTTGGGTAGTAAGATTGTGTCTTCGATCACTTAAAATATTTTTATAAGTGGAAAAAGAGCGTTCTACATCCACTGAGGTAACTGGGCAGTATTTGAATTTGGGTGCTATGTTAGCACTTATTGTTTCTGGCAAAAATTCACCCGTCCCATTAATAAAACTATCAATTTGACACAAAGGTTCAAAGCCTGGGTTATTGCACAAAATTTTTTCAAACTTTTCTTTAACTCTACGCGGGAATACATCTGGCAATGTGCAGTTTATTTGACGGATTTTATTCATTAACTGAACTGATTCGGTCAACGCCAAACCTCGAGTTTCAAGCTTTTTAATACCCGCGTGGGAAAAGTGAGTGCTAATCAAAGCTATGTTTTTTTTTATATTTTCATATATATATATATATATATATATATATATATATATATATATATATATATATATATATATATATATGTATATGTATATATCGTTAAATGTTTCCTTGGATTGACGAACTGCAATAGCCTCTGCACTTTCGAAGTCATTTACTACACCTTTGATGGCCTCGAAATCTTCATTGTAAAATAGTACAGCTTCAATCCATGCTCCCCATCGAGTTACCACTGGTTCGGGAGGTAAAGGCACATTTGGCAGTTTTTCTTTATAGGCGTTATTGCGAGCAGGTGCCTTCAGAAACACTTTCTTTGCTGATGAAATCAGTTTATTTACATTTCCAAACGTGGATCGTACTTCTTCAGCGAGTCGATGGACTCCGTGAGCAAAGAACGTCACATGAATTAAATTTTGATAAAATACTTGGAGGACTTTGGCCGCCTTGATTATATAGGGAGCAGCATCTGAGAGAAATATAAACACTCTTTCATCTGCAGAAGATTCAGGAAATATTTTTTAATACCCTCATTCACAAATCTGACGATCGTAGAATGATTTGTCTTGTCAAGTTCTTTGAAGGCCACCAAATAGGAAGAAGAAGGCTCTAATCTTAATGCACCCACAATTCAATTCGCAATATAGCGACCACAAGTGTCGGTAGTTTCATCAGCTGAAATCCAAATAATGTCATCCTTAATTTCATTACGTATTTCTTCCAGAACATGTTGGTAAATTGTTGGTATGTAATTTTTACGCAGTGTTGATTCGTCTGGTATTTTTTGATTCAAGCAATATTTTCGCAGAAAATCTTTGAATGTAGGATTTGTAAGTTTGTGGAAAGGAATATTACTTGCAAGCAATGCTTCACATAAATCCATGCTAAAGTGGTTTTTTTTGTTTGCCTATAGAAATCGAATCATGCTACTTGCTGCTGTTATAAGTTGTTGTCGTAGGCCTTTTTTTGCAATCCTGCCATATAAAGACTTGTCTTAACATGCTGGTCAATTTGAAACTTTTTTGTGCACGACATATTTTTTTCGCAAACTCGACAATATTCAATTCCGTCGTATGTAAATGTTCCAAGATAATCAGCTTCCCACGAAGAGACACTTTTTTTTGTGGGTACACGTTAAACTTTAACACAACACGTTAAAAATTGCAAAAAGACTACACTGATGCAAGCGCGTCAACAATAATGCTAAAACTGATATCTTGTTTTAAAATAAAAATTCGTCTTCGAGAAAATTGTTTATTTGATCCACGCTCAAACAAATACTCTTAGAAACTAACTACTTATCACTTAATATCCCGACCAAGAAACGAAGGAATAAAATACCGTCGTAATTTTGGGTATTCCCTTGGCACTATAACCTAATCGATGTTTAGACTATTGCAGGTAATGTTCCGGCGATAAGATCGGTTCCAGACGGCGACATTAACAATACCCTGAGCAATTCAATGGCCTAGTAATACCGAGAAATATTGTAAATATAGGGAAAATATGCATCATTACTAGATTTTGGGTAAAATATGCAATAATCGGTGAGAATGATCTAAATATGCAAATGCATATGAAAATATGCAAATGCATATAATCCGGTCTCTGATCATAAGGATGTGATGTATTAACGCAATGTGTATTTCTAGCCTTGGGAGGACTCAAATAATAAATAAAAGCATTATAAAAAAATCAACACTTAGGTTAAATGCGATTAAAGGTTAATTTCAGCTGAGGGTTAAAATCTGTATTAAGTTCATACAACATATGTACCTAATCGAATAGATCCACAATTTAGTTCAAGAACTAAATTAGTTCAATCGATGTAAACGTAGTCCTTGTACTAAAAATTCTTTCGAGCTTTGCTTGAAACACCCTATACGATTAATTGGAGCGCCGGTACATCCATTTATTCGTTTTATGATCTTATTCAATCATAAATTTGCCCATAAATTTACCATAAACAATAAACTTCCTGCTAAATTATAATTTTGAATTATCACGTGCATATATTCAGAATTTTAATTTGTTAAAGATCCACTTTTACGTATGTGGGCAGTTAAAAGTTCATAAATCACCCACTTTAACACCAAATACTTGTCTTATTTATAAACAAGGATAATAACCCAAATAAAAGAAAATGTACGTTTTAGCATCTGTAATGGGTAAAGTTTAATTTATGAATCCAAACAGAAGTTTCTATACTTCAAAAACAAAAAACAAATTAATTTCATTCATTCATCACTTAAGCACCACATATATATGCCCTGTAGTGATTAGCAAATTCAGGTTAAACCAATTCTATTTGTTTTACGGAGCTTTTAGACTATTAATCATTTATCAAACACTCGCCAGTCATCCACTCATACAACAAAAAAGTTTATGAATCGATTCGTATTCAATACTTAAAAATTTGCTGTTAAACATGCCCTCTTAGGTAAAAGGAAATACCTCAAATAATTTGAGAACAGTATTGTTTAAATAAATTGAAACATTTGGAGTGATTATTTTTGGTCGTACGAGGTGCGGTTTTTAAGTAAGTACCATTTTCAAATACGTAATTGTGTGTAATTCGATTCTTAAATGCAAGAGGCGTGAAAGCCTCGACGAAACCAAGGAGGCACACAATCAACGAATTAGAAACAAACCTCTCGCTTCTCCCAACAATTCCAGGTTCTTTTAGGCAGTCGCTAAGGCAGTTAGTCAAAATTTCACCAAATCCACCATACTACCACTCACACGGCCAGATAATTCCATTGCAACGACACCTGTTGAGAAAGCGAACTTGTTGGCTGAACTCTTTGCTTCACATTCTACTGTCGAGCGTATCATAAAGCGTAGTTTAATGAAGCTAGACACCAAAAAGGCTTCTGGCGCTGACGGAATACCTGCCATAGGACCGGGAATCCAATCTACAGCTTTGCAGATGACAGTTCGCTTATCTCATCATTCACTTTGAACGTTTGGATATCGGCTACTCAGGCGAATATCTGCAGACAGCAGGAGGTCGTTGAACTTAACAAAGACCTAGAAGAAATTCTATCTTGGGGTGACGATAACCAAGTGGAATTTAACGCTACAAAAACCCAGGCGGCAGTTTTTGCTAAGAAAGTTAACGTTGCTGAACCCGACATAGTTGAGTCGCATTGTCACTCAATTTGTTGGGCGTTAATTTGGGAGCAAATATGTCCTGGCATGAACATGTTGCAGGCATAGCAAGGAGAGCTTCTCAAAAGTTGGGAACATTATTTCGTACCAGAAAGCTTTACACTCCACAACAACTATTAATTCTTTACAAAGTACAAGATCGACCAGCAATCGAATACTGCTCCCATGTTTGGGGCTCCGCTCCCAGACATACACTGCATTTGTTGGATTCTGCTCAGAGAGGAGCTGTTCGTCTGATTGGAGACCCGGAACTGACTGGCGGCCTTGATTCGCTGGAACATCGAAGAACGGTTGGTGACTTGAGTCTGTTCTACAAACATTTTCATGAAAAGTGTTCGAAGGATGTAGCCCGCTTAATTCCTCCCAGAGCGGTGCATGTTAGAAATACACGTTGCGCTAATATTTCACATCCGTATGAGGTTCAGCTTATTACTCTGCGTACAACGCTTTTCAAGTAGTCTTTTATATGGAGAACATCATCCTTTTGGAATAATTTGCCCAGGGCTGAGTTTCCCACTGAGTACAATTTACAGCGATTCAAGAATCGTGTTTTTCCGCACAAAAAGTTCTAGAAAACAGACGCTTTACAATTTCATTATTATCTAATGTGTTTCCTCAAGTTTCAAGAAGGGCACTCTCTGAAATTGAACGCTTGTATTATCGGAAGTTATGCTCACGCTGGATACCAAAAATGCTGACTGATGTGCACAGAACCAATCGTTTAGCCAGTTTACTCGAGAGTTACAGTGTCGAAGGTGATCAGTTTTTAAGCCAAATTGTCACTCCTGACGCAACGTGGGTTGCTCACGTTACACTGAGATGGATGGAGGTATTCAACATCATTCAAGAAAGTTAAGCTCAAGCAAGCAATTTCATACCGAACAATGATGTGCACAGTATTTTGGGATAGGTAGGGACTGTTGCTTCTGAATTTTTTGTCTCGGAGGGACACAGAAAAAGCTGAGACATATTGCGAGACCTTTAATTTAACTGCGGCGTGCAATCCAAAAGAGAAGGCGTAGCATGCTCAGTAGATGGATCATTTTTCGTTACGACAATGTTTGTCCACAGAAGGCTTCATCGAACCCAAGATCTCATCGTGTCATGTGGCTTAGAACAATTTGACCACTCCTCGTATAGCTCTGATCTATCATCCAGTGACTACCATTTGTTCCTGTACTTAAAGAAGCACCTTGTTGGTCAGCGCTACGATACCGACGACGACACCAATACGGCCGTGCTGCGGTGGTTAGCAAACCAGGCGACTGATTTCTATGAGGATGGAGTACAGAAGCCGGTCTTACGATACGACAAGTGCCTTAATATAGGTGGAAATTATGTTGAAAAGTAGATTATGGCCAGGTGTTCATGTAAAAATAAAATTGTTAAAAAAAATGGCCTTGTGTTTTTTTTTTAATATCAAAACGGCACTTACTTTAAAAACGAGCCTTATATTAAATGTTACCACACTCCTAATTTAGTTATCGGCTAGCTCAAGAACATGAATTATTTAGTAGCTTCTCTAGTAGTTCAAAGTTACTTGTTTCCAGTAGCATGTTCAACTCTGGAAGCCTTGTATCTTTATGAGTAGGATTTCCTCTTAGAATTATACATTCAAGAGATACATACCTAAGTGCTCATAGGCATATTTAAATTATTCAATTTAGCTTTGAATAAATGAAGTAATTTTGATAACGTACATACATACTTAGACTGTTAAAAATGTACGTAACATTACACAATATTTTCTCGTAAAATTTTATATGTAAAGCATATGGGCACATTATAATTGTAACTTATATTCTTAAAATAATTTTAAAAATATGTTGTCAGAAAAGCAAAAAAAAAAACCGCCTAAATGTTTGCTATTTCTAATATCAAGAAGAAACTAGAGAATTATCTAAAACTCATTATTTACTATTATTATAACTTATATCTATTAATGCATGAGTCAGTCTGAAAGTAACTGCCCATTACAACTGGAAAAGATGAAAAAAATGGCTATTTTAACAGTTGTAATGAGTCTTTTGGCGTACTTTCCTTAACTATGCTATGTACCGCTGGATGCCAATCCAGTTCAACATGCATTAGTGCATGCCGAGCCGTCATCAGCTGTTAAAGGCATTAATACCTGTTTACCTATTCAAAAGTGCTATAAGAATAAACGTGTTCAACGTTATAATTCTAACTTATATTTTGAAAATAATTTTAAAAGTGTGTTGTAATGAAAGTAAAAAAAAAATTAATAAGTGTGGTTGAATTTTCTAAAACTTATTATTGTCGTGACTGTGATTTATAGCTATTAGTATAAGAGTCAGTCTTAAAGTAACTGCCCATTACAACTCCCAAAAGATAAGAAAATGGCTGTTTTAACTTGTGTAATAGGTTTTCTGGCCTAGTTTCTTAAATTAATGTATTACGTTGGACACAATTTAACTCCGATGTAATATAATATATATATATATATATATATATATATATATATATATATATATATATATATATATATATATATATATATACAGGGTGCTCCATATGTATGGAATAATGATTCCACAGCATTTATTAATCAGTGTTTCAAAAAAATATTTAAATAAAAGTTATAGGGTGCTATATGGCGAACATGCTGATGTTGACAATAAAATTTTTTAAACTGTCAGTTCGAAAACATTACGCTATCTTGATTTTTTTTTTTAAATGGAAAGCCTTGTATATTATTTTATTTTTGAGTCCTACTAAAAATTCTAGATATTTTTGTCTAACATAGCATATGTCTAAATTTAACTGTTTTTGAATTATTATCATTTGAAATTTAAAATAAAAATAAGACAAAAAAACTATTAATAAATACTCTAGGTTTATTTTTAAGGTAACATTTGCTCAAAATATCTACCGTTAACAGCGAGACAATGACCCAATCTGTCATAAATAGCCTGAACAGAGTTTTGCAGAGAATCCGGGGTGATCATATTGAATTCCTTGTTGTAAATCGTTTACAGTTTCCGGTCGACTTCGGTAAATATTGGTTTTCAAATGACCCCATAAAAAAAATCGGCTGGCGTAAGGTCGGGACTCCTTGCAGGCCATTCTACAGCACCTCTTCTGCCTATCCATCGATTAAGAAAAGTCGCATCCAAATATCTACAAACATTGATTTCATAGTGAGGAGATGCTCCGTCCTGTTGATGCCACAGATTCCTGTTAGGGGTCTCTTCTTCTTATAGTGCCATCTTCATTACTGAAGTTGTGCTGTAATCACGGCGAATTTTTCCCTATCCTGGGCAATTCTTAATGAAGTATGGGTATCCAGACCTGTCCAAACTCGTATATTTTTCAGCCAGGAACATTTTCGACGCCCCACACCGCTTTTCCCTTCAATTTTCCCTTCCATCAACAAGCGGAGCAGTGACTAACGTGGACCCCTATAAATATGTCCCAAGTAACGAGTTTTTGTATTTTAATAAATGGCAATAGTTCTCTTTCTCTACCTATTCGACGAAGTACATCTTCATTAGTAACACGTTCTGTCTAAGAGATCTTCAATATTCTGCGCATGACCCATAATTCGAAAGACTCCAAATTTGATCGTACTCCCAAGGTCCAGGCCTTAACTCCATATAAAAGCACTGGATATATATAGAACTTTACAAAACGATAACGAGTATCCAAAGAAAGGATTGAGTCTGTGAGGAGGTGGCTCATTTGGAGAAAAGCCGCTCTAGCCATTTCAATGCGAACTCGTACTTCAACTTCAGGATTCAAATCATTAGTATTTAAATTTGTTTACTTGTTCTATCAATTGATCGTAAACACGAATATCTGTTTGCAACCCGGGTGTTCTTGAAAATAAATTTCGTTTTATTAACGTTTACTTTCATGTCCAAAGCATCGCCTTCCCTAGAGATATTGTTCATAAGACGCTGAAGTCCATCCCCTGTATCTGCTATAATAACGGTTTCATCAGCGTACCTTAGGTTGTTAATGATTTTGCCATTAACTTTGATACCATCTGTGGTTCTGGAATATGTGCTCAGAGTATAAATTAAACAGGAGCGGGGAAAAAGATCTGCACAAGTTGGAATAACTTGCTTTTGGAGTAACTGTAAATACCGTTGTCCTGTAAGATTTCCATAAATAAAAAAGGGACCAATGATATGACGTCCAAAAATCCCTGCTCTCACGATAATCTTTTGTGATCTTTGAGAATGACTGTCGATTATCCAGTGGGGACTAGTACTGGCAGTTATGCCTGTTAACTCTTCCGTTAAGACAAAATGTAGCCTCGTCAGAAAAAACAATATTATGAATTAGGTTAGGATCACTATTAATTCGTTCCACATGACCTCGCAAAATTTAACGCGTTTATCGTAGTCATCTTCAGATAATTCTTGTAATAGAATGGCTTTGTATGAATACAATTTTTCTTTATTCAGTATACGACTTAATGTACCTTTACTTATGTTGTGGTCTAGGCAAAGCTGACGAGTGTCTAAATCGTTTTAATGTTTTGCTAATTACGGATTGGGTAATAGTTTCTAGATTCGGATATTCTGCGTTGCAAAGATCACACACCACACACAACAGGTTGTGTTCTCCTACGGCCTTCGTAACCAACCATCATTAACAAAGTGATTCTTTCAATTTCTATTAAATGTACCATTATGATATTACGCTCAAATTGCAGTTTCACGAAATGCAGCAATAAACGTTTTCGTCAGTATATCATTTTTTGACGCGTTAAGTCGTTACCTGACAGTAAATGTTTGACAGCCAGCTTAATTTTTTTTTTTTTTTAATTTTAGCTCCTTGATTTCAAATATCAATAATTCCAAAACAATTCAATTTAGACATATGATATGTTAGACAAATAATATCTAGAATTTTTAGTGGAACTCGAAATAAAATAATTTAAGATGGCGTAATTTCTTCGACCTAATAGTTCAAAACATTTTATTGTCAACGTCAGCATATGCGCTGTTATAATACCCTATACCTTTTATTTAAACATTTTTTCGAAATACTGATTAATAAATGCTGTGGAATCATTATTTCATACATATGGGGCACCCTGTGTATATATATATATATATATATATATATATATATATATATATATATATATATATATACATATATATATATATATATATATATATATATATATATATATATATATATATATATATATATATATATATATATATATATATATATATATATATATATATATATATATATATATATATATATATATATATATATATATATATATATATATATATATATATATATATATATATATATATATATATATATACAGAAAACAATTGACCAGAAAATGAATGTAACGAAAACTAAAACTATGATGCCGGCAGGACAACAAGAAATTCAAACAGACAATAAAACCATTGATAATGTCACAGCATTTCGCCTTGACAGGTATGGACAACAGGCTAAAATAAAGAGAAGAACTAAACTGGGATGGTCTTCCTTTGAAAGCCTTAGTGCTAAATACATAAATTGATCAACCAAGGTTCAGAAGAATTACCGGAGATAACACTGGAAGAAGGTTTTCTTTTACAGAAACGAAAAATAACAAAGCTCCCAGAGAAGATTAGATCGTAATTGAAACTGTAAAAATGGGTGGCAAAGGCTTGTTGAGGGGTTAACTTCTGCTTGAAAAATAGCATAATCCCCAGCAAATGAAATAACGCAATGACGGTGCTCATTCATAAAAAAGGAGAGATAACTGACCTTGAAAATTATAGACCGTTCAGTTTGCCCTCCCATTTGTCTAAGTGTTTCACCAAAATCATAACAAACCGCCTAGATTTTTATCAACCACTCGAACAGGGTGGTTTTAGAAGTGGATACGGTGCTAACGATCATTTACAGACCATCAAAATCCTTATAGAGAAATCTATAGAATAGAACAAACCACTCGTATTAGTATTTGTGGATTTAAAAAAATCTTTTGACACCGTGGAATTGCCGGCGATACTGTCTGCCCTGAGAATAGACTACAGATATTCTCAATTAATTAAATTCATTTATAATAACGTAACAGCAGGTGTAAGACTCCATGAATCTACAAGTAAATACCGAGTGGAATGTGGAATCAGACAAGGTAATACGGTTTCTCCTAAACTTACTACTACTACTACAACTACTATAATGCTTTTAAGGAACTTAATTGGGACGGAAAAGTCACGAACATCGATGGCGAATACCTAAATCACCTGCGCTTTGCTGATGATATAACCGATAGTATAGGTGATGTCCAACAATTGCTTACCGAATTGCAAATGACATCAGCAAATATTGGTCTAAATATTAACTTTCAGCAAACCAAGTTTATGACGAATCTAGTTACAAAAAGTAATATGAAATTTAACGACAGCGAGGTGGTGCAAGTCCAAGATTAGAGGTGAGATAGACCGTCGGGTGGGTCTCGGATGGATGGCTTTTGGCTGAGAGATACGCTGCAAGGTAATTTGCCAATGTGCCTAAAAAAAAAGTTTAAAACAATGCGTTCTGCCGGTAATCACATATGGCGCCGAGACAATCACATTAACAAAACAGTCAGCAAACAAACTGAGAGTATCGCAACGAGCAATGGAGAGAGCTATGCTGGGTATCGCAAAGGACCGAATAACAAACATAACTATCAGATAACGGACAAAAGTAATAGATATTATCCAACAAAATTATATCCCGAAGGAATTATAACCGATGGTGTAGAGGGCTAATAGAATGGAGATCCAGACAAGACAAAAGAAACAATGGTAGACCACCAACTAAGTTGGGTTAACACCGTTCAGGACAGAGATCAGTGGAAGTTCTTAGAAGAGGTCTATATCCAGCAGTGGATGAGGACGGCTGATATATATATATATATATATATATATATATATATATATATATATATATATATATATATATATATATATATGTATATATGATTTGATGATGATAATTCTCAATAAAACCTTTTATATTCTATGGAATATTACGTTATAGAAGTTACGTTAGCAAGTTATTGTTATATAAATTCCTCATGGCTTCCGGTTACCATGAAAACTTTAAGAAATTTTACCATTCTTTTTTAACCGTGTAGTTCTCGATATTATTTTGGTCACCGCTCATACCCAAAACTTTTCTAAATACAATTCTAAATATAGTATCTTTCTTTCTTTTCAGATGTAGAAGAACTTTCAGCCCGTCTTTCTCTGATGGCGGCTTCGTCGACAGAGAAATGCGAATTTCTTGAAGGCAACGGTGCAGGGTTCGTCAGTAGTAATGCCAATGCCGCAGGGGATCCGAATTACCTAAATAACAGATGTGTTTACTTGGAACAACTGCTCAGCGGTGAGTCTAAACAAAACCAACAAAAAAAAAATCTAAAACACATGTTTGAAATAGACAGGGTTTAAAATGTGCTGTTTTAATTTAGGAAGATCCTTGTTATTTTAATACTTTTAGAAGTAGTTTTATGTAAAATTGGTGAGTTTTACCATCATTAACATAAATTTCTGGAATAAAACTGAAATATGAGATAACATATCATATAAAACGTTTATATTTAAAGAAATGTCACCTTTTTTGTATGAAAAACTCATTTCATCACAAAAAAGCAACTAGAAAATAAAATTTCTCCTTTAGGAACCTACTGCTAACTTTTTTAAGAAATTTTTAAGCTTTAACTAACTATAATTTATTTCTCACGTTACCACATTTGAAATTTCTTAACACTAAAAACAAAAATATATACCCAAGTCAGAGATCCTTGATAGACTTGTGTATGTGTACAGTATTACTGCGGAAGAGGCGACAAAGATAATAAAAACTGCTACTACTATAACCTTTCTCTCATCAGAGGTTTTTATTTGCCCACACAGTAATCCAAAATTTACCTTGCTGAAAGTGACCGTAGTCCTCATCCCACTTCAAAAGGGATTTATCTTGATGTACACCTGGCAACCAGCTTCCTACATGGAAAAATTGATTAATAACAGCCAGATGCCAACCGCGTAGATATAAAAAAATTGGGTAATTGACCAAAGGATTAAAAATTTATCTCTATTTTAATAAAGGTCAGCACCTATTTTTTAAGAACAGTATTAATCAATCCACTATTTAAGAGTGTAAACCTGCTCAGAAAAATTTCAAGAAGACAAATAAAATTAACTGAAAAGCCACAATGAAAATCTTTAAAACATCAACAGTCGATTAAGATTGTAACCTTGAACTAAGAGAATTACTTCCTTCCCAGCAAAATTGTGTGATTCCATGAAATTTTATTGTTATTATTGCCCATTGTCACATTGAAAATAAGTGTTAATATATAAAAACCACCGACAATATTAGTTTTTGTGTCAACAATGGCAACCTCGAACAACAGAAAAAAAAATCGTTCAACGATGGGTCGTATCTAAATTGTTTGGCAAATCATCGCATATATATGAATCGTGTCACAACATCGTCCGACTTCTTGCGATACCTATTCTCCATGCCACTTTGTCTATCCAAAGATATTCATCTAACTCCTTTTCGTGGATTTCCCTGTCTATTTTTTTCTCTCGTCGTGATCTTCCTCTCCTACTCTGTGGTGACCAATTTAAGATATGTTCGAGAGTTAGTCCTCTGGCATTGTTTGCGTGTGTCCGTATCATTCAAGTTGTTTTATTTTTATGTCTTCTGTTTTACTGTGGGACACTTTCATTGTCTCTCTGCTTCTGTCATCGCAACATGTGTTAAAATTGAATCCTGCATCCATGAATACATCAGTTTCAATCTTGTTTTCAGTTGAATAAAACGTAACTTTAAATTAGCAAAATTGTAAATTTTTGTGAAAAAATGAATATTAATTATTGTACTCTGATCTGTTTGATGTTTCTGTAAACTGTAAAACGGATACAAAATAATTCATCGTAATTCATTTAGTATCAGAAAAGAGATTATATTTATAAAACACCGAGTTTAATAAGGTATGTAATTCAGCAATCCTCCATTAATCTACCATTCGAACATATGCTGAAAATAAGAATCGGCCTAAACTCTGATTGGTCATGATTTATGGATGTATAAAAATTACTTTTCCATTGATGTATTTTCTGATATAATATTTTTGCAATAATTTTTATTCAGTGGAATATTAAATTTACCTTAAATGTGATACTTTTAGTGACAGTAAAACATACATAAATCGCATCAAACACTAAACAGTACTATGCAACAGTTTTTGACAGTGTTATATTGAAGTAATTTTCTGATCACCAGTAGACAGAGCAGTTTTACGTTACCTACACCGTTCTACAGACAAAACAGCCAAATTACTTAAAAGATCCAACATTCAGATGATACTCAATATTTCTAAAAATTTGAAACACGCTTGAAATCACCAAAAGACAATTCGACAACACTGAAAGTGTCCATAAAATTCTGTGTTCATGTGGATGTGTGTAGGAGAAATAAGAAGATCAATATTAACTAGAATTAAGGAATATGGACAATGAATCAAACAGACAACAAATTATACCATTAGCTAGAGCTGAACATCAACAGTCTACAGGTCATACTATCAATGTGAGACAAAACCAAAGTTCTTGCTTCTGTCTCCAGTTTCTATAAACGAAAGTTTAGGGAATCAATTGGAAATCATAAACACTCTAACATTATCGATAGAAACTTGGGTTATAGTCTGCATCACATGTGGAAAACGATCATTATCCGAGTTCTCGATCTCATTCAGTGTACAAATTTCGAAAGATAAAAGTCCCGTGAAAGAAGTTTTGGGAAATCTTAGTCGAAACGTCGGAAATTTGCTCCAAAATGGCACGATCTAATCTCAAAAATCACGATGTCTTACTAAATAGGACTAATCACACTTTTTATCCGGCTGAAAAGAATGTTTATCACAAATTATCCGTGCATTGAGATTTAACAGCAAGGGTATAGCGGGCAAAATAAATTAATAGTAACTTGCCAGACTTTGAATAATGAAAATATACAATTAAAAATAAAACAACTCTGAGAAAAGTAACATAATAACATAAAGAATCATCTGAAAATGCACCACATAATTATATGTATATATCTACGTAAGAAAACTTAAGGTTTTGCCGTCCTATCACAGATACGAGGTTCGTTTTTAAACTAAGTACCGTTTTGATATTAAAAAAAAACGCAAGGCCATTTTTTTAACAATTTTATGTTTAGAAGAATGCCCAGACCTTACTACTTTTCAATATAATTTCTACCTATTTTAAGGCACATATATAGTAGACGATCTTCTTTATTCCATTCTCATAGAAACTTGCCGCTTGGTTTACTATCCACTGCAGCATTAACACATTTTATAATAATGAAATCTTTACGATTTCTGTTATCTCGAACCTTATTTCAACTTCCTGCACCAGACCATCATAATGACGGACTGTCGCCCCACTTCGTCCCTAATCGTGCACGTTTATACATTCATTTTCAAATGTTCTAATCTGCCGATGGAGGTCGGCCGCTTCCGCATATCTTGCATTTAAACAAACAAATTACAGCACGTATTTCACAATCCGCGGGATTTTCAATGGTCTGAGGTATTTAAAACATACACAAACAAATGTAAACTCGGACGAATGCTTCCGTAATGGCGTATGTGGGCTAGCCAATAGATGTAGATACTCAGTGCGCTTTGCTCAGATTGGCGACCGCAACGCTGCAGCGGCCATATTACGAAAGTTACTTACTCAAAAAACGCCCCTAGATATGTTTTTTCTAATACAAAATTATTATAATAACATTGTTTTAAGTGGAAAATATTTGAGTTTTGTCAGTCATTTCACCTTTAAAACGACCGAAATGTTTATTTTCTAAGAAACCTTGATTGTAACTAAAAAGAAAAAAAAATACCCAACATGTGTTAGAAAAATAATAGCAGTTGATGTTTTGATATGGTGCACTGATTATACATTTTTTGTCCCACGGGAGATAACATTACCAAAATGAAATAGGATATCCTCTACAGGATTGGATTATTAAATTTTTGTTATTCGTCTGGATCCCTTTACTTAGAATAAAAAAAATTGTCTTGAAAATTTAAAATATCCTTCGTATAGGATTCAGGGGTTATATACACCTGGGCGCTGCAAAAAGTATGCAAATTTAAAAAAAAAAACATTTAAAGGTTATTAAGTCAATAATATAAAAGAATGGCGATTATATATTTTTATTGTACTTTAAATTATAAGAAACAAATTTTTTTAAATATGTTTTATGTGTTATCGGGTTAAATGGACCACTGATGAAAACCATGCCGCCTCCTCGTTTGCAGGATAACTTCACAAAAACTAATCCAATCTGCATAAATAAACTTAAGCTTGTAAAATAACGTAGTAGTTAAAAATTGTCGAAGGGGCTTTTTTTTCAAAAATAAAAAATTTAGGGTGTTTCAAACTTCAGTATGCAATTTTCGACCAAAAAATTTTTGTTTAAGTATTTATCAAAAATTGCCTGTTAGAAACATCTAAAAAAAACCTCAACATTTTGTAGGTAAAAGTTAAAAAATATTAAAAATTAACTAGGTAATATTGCAGACATTGCATGAGACAGGTAGCGGTCCCAAACCTGACGCCAGGTCACATTTAATTCTATAACTTTTTCATGGAATCGAATCGAATTACTTAATTTTTTTTTAATAATCCTTAGAAGTACAGAGAATAAAAATCCGTAAAAAAAAACAGACTCGAATTTTTGAAAATTCCAGGTATATGTAACCCCTTCAAGAGTAATTTTGAAATCTGCATTGGTTGCAAAATACAGTAATTTTTATATTAAACGCAAACAGATAAGTTTTGGATGTTTACTTTCCTCACAATTGTATCACAGTATTGTTTCTGTAAAAATTTAACCCTCCCAGATTTTTGCACTTCTTCTCGTTTCAGGGCCCCTAGATCATGAATTACAACAGACAGAGAAACAACATACTCTAGAGTCTGTTGTTTTTCTGTCTGACTGTTGGCACTATAACTTTCGGAAAAAATAATATCGATTTCATATTTGGTACACATATAATTCTTGAAGTAGAAAAAGTACCGGTGGTTTTTGAACCTTATAGCTCTAGTGAGAGCTATATAGAGGTCCTTAAATAATGCATCATTTCGATTTTTTTTATAGGTCTAGCACACGTGCTGCAGGGAAGTCCCTAAAGCGCTCCAGGAGCGGCACGTGTGTGGAAAAAGCAACTCACGTTGTTCTTGAATCGCTGTAAATTGTACTCGGTGGGAAACACAGCCCTGGGCAAATTATGCCAAAGAGAGGATGTTCTCCATATATAAGACTGCTTAAAAAGCGTTGTACGCGGAGTAACAAGTTGAACCTCATACGGATGTGAAGTATTAGCGCGACGTGTATTTCTAACATGCACCGCTCTAGGAGAAATTAAGCGGGCTACATCCCTCGATAGCTTTATGAGAAATTTCGGTTGTAAATGGTCAAATTTTAGAAATGATTATTTATAGACAATCACTTAAGGGATTCAAGGGGTATGTAAGGGGCGGTTAGAAAAATTGTTTCGTATACACGTGTTATACGTTCTTTTCAGGGTTCTTAGAGATTAGGAATTTGAACATGATGTTAATTTTTCCTTACTTTCAATTTTAACAAAAACAGTAGCTAGAGGATAATGTCAGACTTCAGTTATACGTATTCCTAAGGATCTTCGTGTGTTCAATTTTTTTTCTCTGGTCAACATTTCACCATAAAGTGTCTATCGATTAAAATATTGAGTTGTAATGCTTGGATTAAGTTATTCTTTAGTGTGACAAAATCAAATTCAGTATTTTTTTAGAACTATACGTACTGGGTAAATAACTTTACCCATAAATAATAAAGAAACCAGTCAAGTGGAAGTTGGACTTGCACAGACAGTGTTCCGTACGTTGATTGCTTTTAAAACAAAAATTTTTGTTATGGAGGTATAAAATGATCAATACCTTCACAAAAAACACCCCAAATGAGTTTTCAACAAACTTTTTTTCCGATCTTTACTGAAAACTAACGAATTATTGTTTATATATATATATACATATATATATAGATATATATATATATATATATATATATATATATGTATATATATATATATATATATATATATATATATATATATATATATATATACCAGATGAATTATTAAAGGTGTTTGTGATAATTTTCGTTCAATCTACACCCTGTGGAGAATATTCCAGAATTTTTTCAAAATTTTTGATCAGTACTTTTCGCGATAAGGGGGGGACAGCGATTTTCTGCGATTTTTTAAAAATAATAAAAAGAAAAGTGTGCCCAAGTATTACATTATATATTTTTTAACTCGTGTTTTTACAAGCTTTCATTCGATGACTTGGTAAAAAAAATTTTTTGTCATTTCCGATTTCACCTCCCCCCCCCTCTTAAAATTTGTGAAGACATAGACTAATGAAACAAGCAGAGACGTTAAGTCCTCCCTTCTGATTAAATACTGTGAAATCATAACATTTGCCCTTACTCGTACCATTCCGAAAGTTGTCCAGATTTCGAGCGTCCAAATTATTTTATTGTTAAACTTCTGTAGAACCACGGATAATCGATTTAAGTCGATGTCAGTGACATAGTAAACATAAAACACAGTAGCTCTGATGAGGCCATCAATTCCTATATTATTACAAAATTTCAACTTTCTATGACAAACAGTTTCGGAGAAAATCGGGTGTGACAGATAGGCAGACGCACAGACAGGCGGACAGACAAACGGGCAGACAGACACTGAAGTCATCTTATAAGTGTTCCATACGGAACACTAAAAATCAATTTTGCTAATTGAAAGGAAGAAAAAAAAAAAACGAGAAAAGTTTCTTTTTAGAAACACTTTTTTTGTCAAGTTCTTATTAAAACAGATATACAAAAAACAGGGAATAAGGCAAAAAGTACAAGAAAAAAATGCATTTGGCTTCAACGCTTTTTGCACATTATTCATTTAAATATCTCATTGTTAAATTTATATTTCTCAACTATTAGAAATATTGTCCGGGGGAAAAAATGTTCATTTTGAGAATATATCTCTGCACACCTTCAGCTTCACGCTTATAATGTCAACAATCATGTTCCATATATTTCAGCGAGCCCCAGTAATCTGTAGGGATTAAAAATAATTATAATTATCATTTTAAGATAGTCTTTCTTCTGAACTTAAAAATGGAGTGAAAACACTTTTTGCTCCATTTTATCGTTAGTTTAATCTAATAATTTTCATACAACTAATGACTTTTCATGCCTATATACTACTTTATATATAATTAAATTCATGCACTGATTTATTCAAACTCATTCGTGCTGGAGAATTATTACTTTTGCATGCCCAGATAATATCTAATATGAAAACACAATTATCATAATCTTTATATAATATATTGCATAATAGAAATAAAGAACTATGAATAAATTACCTTTAGGATCTTTAGGAAATCTAAAAAACTAACTCCTTCCGAAATACCACATATAATTTTACAAGAACTAACCGCACAACAAAAATCTCATCTTTACATCTTTTTTATAATTATTTTCAATTATAACGTCAAACGAGTCATTTACTTATTGGAAAATTATTAATAATGAATTTCGGAGCACGTTATAAAAAGATTTTCCTTGAAATCCAGATATAAACACAACCAGCGTCCGCGCTGGCAGCCATGTTGTTGGTATGATAGGGCACGCATGAGTAATAAAAAATAAAACCTAAACATTTTCTTGAGCGTTGCTGCTGTGTTTTATGTTTATTCGGTCTGTTATTTCGGAATTTGTCGATTTCGATCGGCCGCCCTTTGGTTTCATTAGTATAAGGTGGAGATTTCGATCTTCATAAAAGATCAGACCGGCTCTGATTCTATATCGCTTTAAATTTAAAGTTTAAGCATTTCTTGCATATCAATTAAATTTTAAAAATGTATTTTCATAACTTTCGACTAATTAAAATCAGAGATTCTGTTTTGCTTTTGATAGAAATGATGGTTTATACTTTTTAATAATATAATAATAACAATTTATTAGTACGTGTAGTAGTAGTAGGTCTGTGGCATAGCCAAGCGGGGCATATGTAGCTCCGCCCGTATGTTGTGTAGAACATACGCCCGTTAGAAGCAGAACTTTGTTATTGCAGGTTCTCTTTTGGGAAAAATGTTTACTCTCGGTTATCGGATTTTAAATTGCGGGTAAATTTTTAGAGTTCAGCTCCCCGCCCCTTGAAATTGGGTACGTCACTCCTTAGGATAGCGTTATAGTCAAGCAAGTAGGCCAATAAACTCCCTTGCCTACCCCGTTATACGTCTGTTCCGATGGAACGTGCATTTAATTTAGTATCATAACCCCACGATCGGCAGATTATATAGCGCTACAACTAGTTAAGCTCACGATTCATTCGGAGACCGGCTTCATGTCCGTTCCTACGCAGGCTCTTAAAAAATCAACATCAAAAAAATGTTGGCTTTAAGTTAAAAAGTGTTTGTTTAATCCTAAAATTAATATTTTTAATAAAAGTTCTTTATTTGAAACCAACACCTTTAAATTAACTACCTGTACTCTTTTAATTTTGGATACTCTGTATTTAGTACAGAAGCAATTTATTTTAAAGATACTTATATTATATTGGTATCAAAATGTTTATGTCAATTTTTATTTTACGACTTCATGGAAAATCCATGAAAATCCGCAAAACATTATAAATGTGGGTTCAAAAAAGCAATAAAATTGTTCTCCTGTTATCAAAAATAAAGCGTATCGAAATTCTCACAACATTGTTTTGATTATTATTTCTGTCTACAGTTTTATTTATAGGTTTTTCCTATGTTTTTACTGCAATTTTCATAACAAATCGTACGTATTAATATCGATATTGCAATTATATTACTTCGCAATAAAACTGGAAAATACTGAATTTATATATCCTCTCTCTATGTTTGTTTCATTTTACCTTTCTGTTTAGAACCCAGTTATTGTTATTATCTATTTTGTCTGCCTCTGCGCACTATTGTTTTTCCTGTTGTTTAGTTTTTGATGTTCCAGGTTGTTATAATGTTTAATAATAAAACTCAAAAATATTCAAATAAAACAATATTAGAATTAGTTTTAAACACTACAATTCGCTCTTTGAATCTTAACGTTATAAAAGGTTGTCGAATAATAATAACTACTTTTTCTTAAAAATGTGCTTCAGCAGTACTTGTATTATATAGAGTGCACACTTATAGAGCTTGTAGACATCTTCTACAGGGTTGACCACATTTATTTCCTCTTCTGTAACCGCTGAGTTTACGAAGTTGTTTAAATAGTTTTGTTCATTATGACATTGAAAAATACTTCATAGCTTTGACGAATTCGTCATCCGTGATTAGCCAATGGTATTCTCAGCACCATTGTTTTTACAGTCTTACTCTTATACAAAGGGATCGATCTAAACAGAATAAGTTTTTTCGAAATCACATAGAAAAATTAACACAAAATCTCTAGTTTTTTGGTCAAATAGGTCTCAATTTAAAATTTCTAAGGTCTTACTATGTGAACTGTTTTAAAATTTTGGACACTGTACTTACCAATTTATTTTAACCGTATTTATTTTGTATATATTTATGGCACTGTTTATTTCACTACTTCGTAGAAAATCCATGAAATTCCACAAAATATTTTAAATGTATGTTCAAAAAAGCCATAAAGTGGTTCCCTTGAAACCAATAACACAATATAAGCACATTGTTTTGATAATTATTTTTGTCTACAGTTTTATTTATAGATTTTTAGCCTCTTTTTACCTAGATTTTCACAAAAGTATTTCGTAATAAAAATTAGGGAAGGATCGTTAAAGAAACGAAAATAATATTAGTTAGTTTATAAAAAAATTGGATTGTAACTTTTTTTTTGATAAGGGGTTCTCTTTTGTACAAAAAAGTTCATCAAAAATATAAATTGTAGTTACATTGTAAATAGGGTTCTTTTTTGTAAAAAAATTCGCCCACCCTCTGCCCTGTCATCGCTGTTTAAATTGGGCGTAAATTTGTAGAGTTTCCTCGTCAGCGGTTTTCGAATTTGTTTTCAAACATTCTTTTTCCTCTGGTGGATATTTCTTTTGTGTAATGCCGAATCGGTCAATGGCCTTTGGCTTCCCTGTATATCAAATATTTACTAGTTACTTTTTTGAAAAAATAGTTAATGTGCAGAAGCAGTTTCTTTTTATGTTTTTATTATTTATGTGGATAAATAAGAAAATTTTTTAACCTAGCTTAGCTCAGCTAAATAATTTTTTAAACGCTTGAAAAATATTGTTATTTTCTTCTATCAGGCTGGCCAAACTAGGATTGGGTGGTAAACTATGCAGAATATATATATATATATATATATATATATATATATATATATATATATATATATATATATATATATATATATATATATATATATATATATATATATATATATATATATATATATATATATATATATATATCAGGTGTACAAGTATGAAATGCGGATTTTTTTTCTAAAAAACATGTTAAATTCGGAAGAATGATAAAAAGTGCTTTATTCAAAGTATGCTCCATCGCTTGTTATACATTTTTCCCATGTTTCGGACAATTTGTGAATACCACGCCAGTAAAAATATTTCCCCTTTTGTTGCGAACCATTTATTCAGCAATTTTTTCACATCTTCGTACGAACCAAAGCGCTGCTCAGCAAGTGCGTGACCAATCGAGGCAAACAGTGGTAATCGGAAGGAGCCAAGTCTGGTGAGTAAGCCGCATGAGGTAGAACTTCCCAGCTGAGTACTTCCAACGTGTCGCGAACTGGTTTTGCCGTATGTGATGGAGCATTGTCATGAGGAAAAAATGACTTTGTGTTGCCTCTTTCGGTATTCTGGCCTTGTTTCAAGCAGCGAACGGTTCGAATCGGTCAATTGTTGTTGGTAACGTTTAGTATTAACCGTTTCCCCAGGTTTTAACAGCTCATAATAGACCACGCCCCTCTGGTCCCACCAAACACAGAGCATCGTCTTTCTGCCAAAGCGATTCGATCTTGCGATCGATGTGGATGGTGCGCCTGGGTCTACCCATGATTTTTTGCGCTTGGAATTCTCAAAATAAATCCACTTTTCATCCCCTGTAACTATACGATGCAAAAACGACTTCCTTTTGTACCGAGCGAGCAAAATGTCACACGTGTTTTTGCGCTTTTCCATTTGCCTGTCTTTCAACTCATGTAGTACCCATCTACCGGTCTTCTAAATCTTTCCCATCTCTCGTAGCCGATTGGAAACAGCTTGTTGACCAACGCCCAATTGCTCGGCGAGCTGTTTTTGTGTTTGCTAATTATCTTCGCCCAACAATGCTTGCAATTCCACATCTTCGTATTTTTTTGGCGATTTTCCACGTTCCTTGTCTGCAACATTGAAGTCACCACTCTTTGAAACTCCGAAACTAACGTTCACACGTATCTTGCGATGGAGTATGTTCACAATAAGCTTCTCGAAGTAATCGGTATGATTCAACAGCACTTTTCTTCAAATGAAAACAATAAATTAATGCTGTCCGCGAATGCTCTTTGTTCTGTATAAATTTCGACGTATTGAACACAGCAACACAACACTATGCACACACTTTTCCAATTTATCACTCGTGCGCGTTTGACACTTGTTGATGACACAAAAAAATGGCGCAGTTGTCAAATCTTTATAGCACAAACTGCATTGGTGCACCATCTGTTGTCTGAAATCCGCATTTCATACTTGTACACCCGGTATATACACAGGGTGCGTCACCAAAATAAGGACAAATTTTTCATGATCTTATGCTTCCGTCAGAGGTCGCCGTTGGCGATCGAGTAGCAAACTGACTAAAGTAAATAGTATTATTAGTGTCAAAATTGTTACCATGTCGAAAACAGGTGCGGAGTATAATTGAAGAGCCGCAATCATGGAATGCCTTTGCGCCGGCCGATCAGTACCAGAAATAATTCGGATATTCGAATTCAACTAGTTATGATGTTGTAGCCAAGTACAAGGCTCAAGAACCTATACATCAGTACATATCCAACATATCAAAAGCGAATCTTAAACATTACAACAGCCATTTTACATTTTATTACGATTATACGAACTATTCCATATATGATTCTTATCATTTATCGTTTAATCGCATTTGCCAGAAAAAAATTCCTGGAATTTTTCAATCTTCTATCTTTAGCAAAAGGTCCACGATTAAAAGAAATGCGAAAAAAAAAAAAAAAAAAACAATAAACCCGCAAGCAATGCTCATTGAGAAAATCTGGGCGAGAATTTAAATTGAAATTTTTTGGATGAATCCGAGTTAAATCTAAATTAATTCTGTATCAGCGATCCGATGCTGAAATTAAATAAGATTTATTGGATATGGAGCAGTTTTTACACCCTCGGTATTTCTGATCGGCTGAAATTAAATAAGGATTACATCAGGCATCTGCAGATAATATCTTTGGGAATTATTTTTATATTTGAGGGAGTTTTTTGAAATAAAGTTTATCAAGATTTCTATTTTCCTCGGGTATTTTTTACCAAAAAAATATGTATACTCCGTATTTCACTAAACACTGTTGTTTCATTTTGGCTATATGTGTAGTAAAACTCTACGTGAATTACTAAAAAAGAACAAGTTCATATTTCAGCAATGATCACTGTTCTCTCATCTGTCATTTCATTTCGGGACGCGTTTCCCCGTATCACGGCTCATCAATCGAACTAGGATCGACAAGCGAGAGGACAGGACTCGAAGTACTTACTGCAGTACTGGCGTAATACCGCAGTAGAATTCAAAAGAGTTTTATCTCTGAATTGTGAAAGTCCCACAGAAAAACAGAGAAATTGTTACTAACAATTACCTCTAGGCAACTCGATCGTTAGTATTCTAACCTAGTAATAAAAATCGATATCAACAACTAAAAATGTACAAAGTTCATATTTCATTAATGACCCTAGTACTGCAATAGTCTGTCAAGTAAGAACATGTTCGCGATAATTCATTTTTGGTAGATTCTAGTGATTCAACAAAAAATCGGTAGAGGGAACCTTTGTCTACGACGCATTTTAGTAAAAGTATCAGTCGATTCCGAACTTTCGTCGAAATTACGTAAAATCCAAAATGAGTCCCTTGCTTGCGCGTCGGTTCGAGGCAGTCTTTCTTTATTCCCATCGAAAGGGATCTAAAATGGCACATTTTGCGACTAAATATATTAAAAAGTCGGTGTCGTTTATGAAGAAATGGGTAAATCGTTTTAACGGGACGAAAAATGTCGACGACTTGCCAAAACTTGACTCCGTAGACAAAGTCACCCCGAAAGTCAAAAAACGAATCGTGTCTTTATTTTCACGGGACTCGAAATTGACATTGGATCAAGGAGCGGCACAATTAAGAAAATCAGGATTGAATGTATCCAATGAGACCATTTGACAACATCTTCCTTCTCATGAATTTTTTTTGAAACACATTTTTTCAAGAATATGAGCGGTCACGTTCTTACTTGACAGACTGTACGACATAGTTATGTTTGAGGTTTATTCTCTCGTGTCTCGATCCTAGTTTGGTTGATGAGCCGTAATATGGCGAAACTCGGTCCGAGATAGACTGACAGATGAGAGAATAGTGATCACTGCTGAAATATGAACTTTGTTCTTTTTTAGTATTTCATATAAATTTTTATTACTGGGATAAGAATTCTAACGGTCGAACTGCTCAGCGATAGTTCAGGACGGAGGGCAGGCTTGCTTTTAAATCCTAAGCTTTCTTAAAAGTCAGAGATACAATTTGTTGTAATTTACTGCGATAAATGTAGTAGTTTTTGTACTTACATTATTTTTTGTCATCTACGTCAGTAAGTTTTCGAATCAGATCAATGAAAACAATTGTGTTTTTTACTTATCTCATTAGAGGAATGTATGGTATTCGTGAACAGATCATCCTCTAAGACTTTTGCATTTTTTCATGTTTTAAGATCCCTATATCATGAAAAATATAGTCCCCCATTTCATTCGGTGTGCTTGCTTTTTTACACTATAACTCTTAAAGGAAATGCGATATCGATTTTAAATTGTGTATATATAAAAAACTTGTTATAGAATTTAAACCTATGGTTTTTAAGCTATATTGCTTCAAGGAAAAGAGGTGAGGGATGTTTGGACCGATACATTTTGTATATTTTCAATATTACTAGGCATATTTTTCATGGTGTTTGGTTAATCTGAACTAACCTGAAAAAATTTTAAGCATAAATATTTACAGTCATCTTATAAAGATTTAAAGGAGCGGGGGCAGACTTCTTGGAATTGAGGATTATGAAAATTGTGTTGTTTTTTCACTATTTTTCATTATTTATGGTCAAATTTGTATGAGGTTAATAAGGTAGGGAAGGGGAGTTAGAGATGTTTCTTTATATATATATGGCATCTACAGAAAATATCTTCTAGAATGATTTTTAGATTTAATTGTGTATTGAGAAATACATTATATGAAGATTTCTATTTTTCCCCGGTGTCACTTAAGAGAAAAAAGTAAATAATCTGCATTTCACTATAAATTGTCTCCCATTTCAATGTATATATTTGAAACTTAAAATAAAAAAAAATACATTACAAAAAAAAAAAGTAAATAATCTATTAATAATTACTTTAGGTTTATTTTAAGGTAACAATTTCTCAAAATGTCTACCGTTAACACCGAGGCAATGACCCAATCTGTCATAAACAGCCTGAACAGAGTTTTGCAGAGAATCCGGGATGATCTGTACTACTTCATATTGAATTCTTTGTTATAAATCTTCTACAGTTTCAGGTCGACTTCAGTAAGCTTTGGTATTCAAATGACCCCATAAAAAAAATCTAGTGGCGTAAGGTCGGGACTCCTTGCAGGCCATTCTACAGCACCTCTTCTGCCTATCTATCGATTAGGAAAAATCGCATCCAAATATCTACGAACATTGATTTCATAATGAGGAGGTGCTCCATCCTGTTGATACCACAGATCCAAATTATTTTCATCGGGAAAAATACCTGCACAAGTTGGAATAATTTGCTTTTGGAGTAACTGTAGACATCCCTGTCCTGTAAAAGTTCCATTGATAAAAAAGCGACCAATGATATGACGTCCACAAATCCTTGCCCACACGTTTATCTTTTGTGGTCTTTGAAAATGACTGTCGATTATCCAGCGGGGATTCTCGGTAGACCAGTACCGGCAGTTATTCCTGTTACTCTTCCGTTAAGACAAAATGTGGCCTCGTCTGAATTAGGTTAGGATCATTATTGATTCGTTCCATCATGACCTCGCAAAATTCAACGCGTCTATCGTAGTCATCTTCAGATAATTCTTGCAATAGAATGGGTTTATATGGATGCAATTTTTCTTCATTCAGTATACGACTTAAGGTATCTTTACTTATGTTATGGTCTAGGCAAAGCTGACGAGTGGCTGTATGGGGATTTTCTGTAATTTCCAGTAAAACATCTAACTTTTTATTATCGCTTTTTTTAACTTTTGGAGGTCCAGATTTAGGACGATTCTTATCATGACTTGATTGTCTAAATCATTTTAATGTTTCGGTAACTACGGATGGGGTAATAGGCTCTCGATTCGGATATTCTGAGTTAAAAAGATCACACACCTCCTGCTGTGTTCTCCTGCGGTCACCGTAACCAACCATCATTAAGAAAGTGATTCTTTCAGTTTCTGTTAAATCTACCATTATGATATTATGCTCAAATTGCAGTTTCACAAAATGCAGCAATAAACGTTTTCGTCAGTAAATTATTTTTTGACGCGTTAAGTCGTTACCTTACAGTGAATGTTTGACACAAGCCAAACATTTTTTTTAATTTGATCTCCTTAATTTCAAATATCAATAATTCCAAAATAGTTCAATTTAAACATGTGGTATGTTTACAATGTTTAGTAGGATTCAAAAATAAAATAATATACAGGGCTTTCGTTTTAAAAAAAAGTTAAGATGGCATAATTTCTTCGAACTGACAGTTCAAAACTTTTTATTGTCAACATCAGCATGTGCGCCATATAATACCTTATAACTTTTATTTAAACATTTTTTGATACACTAATTAATAAATGCTGTGAAATAATTATTCCATACATATGGGGCACCCTGCATATATATATATATATATATATATATATATATATATATATATATATATATATATATATATATATATATATATATATATATATACTTATATACATATATGTATACTTATATACATATATGCATACTTATATACATATATGTATACTTATATACATATATGTATACTTATATACATATATGTATACTTATATACATATATGTATACTTATATACATATATGTATACTTATATACATATATGTATACTTATATACATATATATATATATATATATATATATATATATATATATATATATATATATATATATATATATATATATATATATACATCCATATATATTACCGATGGCGTAGCTAGATTCAAAGAGGAAGAGAAGGGCAGATGGTTCCAAAGAGCATTTTTTTAAGAAAAAGATATATAATAGGGTGCAGAATTGTTTTTATTTTTTTTTCTGTTTTATTGGGTTCGTGAATTTAGAGTTTTAGCCATGAGCTTGTATATATGATTTTAAACCTACGTCACAACACTCAGCCGCTAACGCCAAATTCGAATCAGCGACCTTCGTGTCAGTTGGCAGGTTCTCAACCCACGGCGTTGCTGAGGCCAGCGTTTTTTATAAATTTATAAATAAAAAAATATTTATATTTAAAAAAATTATATATAATAATAAATATTATATTAAAAAAAAAACTGAACAAAGCAAAATAATGCATTTTATTGAAAACTTCAAAGGGTACCGTAAGCTCCTATTTATCTATGAGGATTTCGTACGTCCAAAAACTCAAAGTAAATTGATAACCTTTTTTTGACATAGGATGTAATAAAACACAAATAATCGTACAAACAATACTTCTATGAAACGTGATATCTTATTTCGGATGTCATTAAAGACTCACACGTAAGGAAATTTAATGTCTTCATAATTTTTTCGAAGAAGTTTGGCACCGAAATTTTAATTACTAATGAATTATTATCATTTTAATAAATTTAGATTATTTAACAAATTACCTATTAACTTAATAAATTTAATATAAAAAACTAAATAAAGTAAAACTGGGATAAATGTCAATTTTATTAAATAATAAAAAATATTTTCTGCGTTAAAAGTAAAAGAAGTAGATTATTAAGTTTATAGACTATAAACAAGTAATTTACTACACAAATTAATAAAGTTTAAACTCTACGAAGTACTTTTCTTTTATACGAATGAATATACAGTGGCGTGCAAAAGTTTCCGGCAAGTGACATTTCGTACTCTAATTTATTAAAGAAAAGGCTAATGATTTTTAATCATTATGAGATGTGATTATGAGATATAGGAAACAAAATAATATACTAAAAGAATATTATTTATGTTTGTGAATATATTTATTATTATTCTTATATTTATATGTGCAAAAGTTTCCGGCCACTTTGTCCTACGAGAAAAATTGTTAGTCCATATGCTTTATAATAGACTTAAATTATATTTTTATGTTAATATTTTGTAGCCATACCCTTTGCAGCGATAACAGCCTCACAACGATGTGACATTGACTCAATTAATCGATTAATTCAAGCAGGTGAAATTTTATCCCATTCTTCCTTCAATGATTTGAATAATGCGGCTTTATTTGAATATGTATGCTTTCGAACTTGACGATCTAGCGTTTCCCATAAGTGTTCTATTGGGTTCAAGTCCGGTGATTGAGATGGCCAGCTTAAAACTCTCACATTTGAAGCAGAAAACCACTCTTTTAACAACTTGGATCTATGTTTGGGGTCATTATCCTGCTGAAATATCCAATTCTGCTGCATTGTTTCCTCAGCATATGACAACAAATTGTTTTCTAAAATATCCTTGTAAATATCAGCGTTCATATTTCCGTTGATCTCGATCAATGTATCAACTCCTTGTGCAGAGAAAATTCCCCAAACCATCACACTTCCTTCACCGTATTTTACAGTAGGAATTTGGTACCGAACATTATTTCTCGTACCAATAGGACGTCGTACATGTTGTCTACCATCGCTTCCAAAAAGAGTAAATTTAAATTCGTCTGAGAAAACTATTTTTTTTCCAATCTTTGATTGTCCAATTTAGGTGATCTTTGGCAAATTGTAATCGGGCCTTCTTATTCTTTTTACTGATGAATGATTTTTTAATACCTATACGGCTAAAATGTCCCACATCATGTAGTCTTCGTGTCACAGTACTACGACTAACATTAGCCAGGTTTTCATCCTTTAGCTCGCGTGCAATTTCGGCAGCAGTTTACTTGAGCTGAAAGTTATCGATTGTTGGTTGATTTGCGGGGATACGATCTACTTTTTTAGACGTTTTTTTTTGGTCTTCCCAACGCGGACGGTCTTTTAAACCATATCCACAACGGTATTTTACAATAATATCGTTTATGGTTGATTTACCTATCTCGATAATAATGAAGACTTTCCTTCTTTTGAAAATTTTATTACTCTCTCACGAATTTGGATTTGCATATGCCGAGCCATGTTTATGCTCCCACGACCTTTTATGAACTAAATGTGAACATTCAACGCGCTATTATTTGTAAATACGTCTTTGAACGTCCTACTGCGTCAATGTATATTATGTGGCCGGAAACTTTTGCACATATAAATATAAGAATAATAATAATAATAAATATATTCATAAACATAAATAATATTCTTTTACCATATTATTTTGATTCCTATATCTCATACTCACATCTCATAATGATTAAGAATCATTAGTCTTTTTTTTAATAAATTAGAGTACGAAATGTCACTGGCCGGAAACTTTTGCACGCCACTGCATATTTCAGCGTTATGCGTGAAGCATTCGTTGGCGCGTGTAGGGTTTAGAAAAAGCCGAAATATCCCAGTCTCGCTTTCTATCAGACATTCTTCGTATATATACAGTCTGTCAAGTAAGACGTGACCGCTCGTATTCTTGAAAAAAATGTATTTCGAGAATATGTTTTGCCACCAATGTATTCTTTGGTGCGCTAACAACGGCGCAATTACCTTAGTAAGTTGTCCAATCGCATTCTGCATCAATAATCGCCTGCCATCTTCGAGGCGTGTTATCGACGACATTTTCTGCATACTCTGCAAATTTTTCGCGAGATAACTGAGTCAAAGTCCTCAGAGTCTTTCATCTCAGCTTTCTCTTTACAAGGGATCAGACGTTTTCAACAGAGTTGGCGTCCGGCGATTGTGAGGGTCCCCAAAAAATAAAGACACAATTCGTTTTTCGACTTCTTCACAAACGCCACCGACTTTTTAATATATTTAGCGACCGCGGAATGTGTCATTTTAGGCCCCTTTGGATGGGAACAAAAAAAGGCTGCCTCGAACTGACGCGCAAACAAGTGACTCATTTTGGATTTTACGTGATTTCGACGAAAGTTCAGAATCGACTGATACTATTACTAAAATGTGTCGTAGACAAAGGTTCCTTCTACCGATTTTTTGTTAAACCGCTAGAATCGCATCTACCAAAAATGAATTATCGCGCACACGTTCTTACTTAACAGGCTGTACTTGTGTTTGTTTAATAACAAGTCCCCTATAAAAAACGTAAATCTTGAAATAATAGGTGTTTCGGTTAATAATGTCGATGGCGTTACTAATACACTTGTTGGTATAGACTAGTGACATCTATGGTGTTTTGGAAGGTAAACATACGCCATTAAAAGCCAATTCGTTATTGTTATTCTACGAAAAACATAGTTTTTCATAGCTTTGAATATGTCGTGTTTCGTACCAGAGGAAGTCTAATAACCTTCTTTCATTTGAAGAAAACGGCTGCTGAAAGTTATCGATTGTTGGTTGAAGCTTATTGTAAACATGCTCCAACCCAAAAAACTTGGGTAGACCCAGGCCAGCCTTTAACATCACAACCAGTGCACAATATACAGGGAAAGAAAGCTTTGCTGTATATTTGGTGGGATAGTAGAGGAGCTGTGTATTACGAACTGGTGAAACCTAGTGAAACGATTTCTGGCGATCGATACCGACAATAATTGGTAAAGTTGAACCGAGCATTGAAGGAAAAATGACCAGAATACGCCCAAAGACACGATAAAGTCATTTTTCAACATGACAGTGCTCGGCCCCATGTTGCAAAATGTGTTAAGAACTATTTGGAAAACATCAAATGAGACGTTCTACCCCACCCGCCGTATTCACCGGACTTAGCCCCTTTTGGCTACCACTTATTTCGATCGATGCAGCACGGACTTTCAGAACGACACTTCCATTTTTATGAAAAAGTGAAAATTTGGCTTGATGAGTGGTTGGCCTCAAAAGGTAGAAAGTTCTTCTGGTGCGGAAGCCATTTTTTGGCAGAAAGATGGGAAAAAGTCATAGCTAACGATGGTCAATACTTTGATTATTACGGTAATTCATTTTGTAATAGAAATAAATGCTTAAGTGTTGCGAAAAAATCGACATTATTAACCGAAACACCTGTTATTTATAGCAAAAAACAAATTGATAAATTGAGTAAACTATTGTTGCATGTCAAACTATAGTATTTCTTAAAAACAATGGCATCTAAATGTGAATCGTTACTTTTCCGGCACTATTCTAAGGGAACAATTAAATTATCGATCATTGCTCAGCATATCGTTTCCATTTCTTACTGAATATTTCTTTTTAATTGTTCAAGGGTTCAAGGATTGTTACAGTGAACTTTTTTGGATATACTTTCAAAAATACTCAGCCGACATCAAATCAGGGTTACGTATAAATCGACATATGTTACGTCCTTCTTTAGTTGAAATTTGGCACTAATATAGGAATTGGTGGCCTCATCAGAGCCGTGTAGTTTTAAAAGTTTTGCGGGGTGAAATCGGAAGTGAAAAAAAAAATTTACACTTTCCTTTTTATTATTTTTTAAAAATTGCAAAAAATTGCTGTCCTCCTTTATCTCGAAAAGTACTAATCAAAAAATTTTGAAAAAATTTTCCACAGGGTGTAAATCAGGGGTGCTCAAACTTGAACTGCTGCCGATCTACCTCAATATTGTTAGACTACGATCGATCAACTCTGAGAGGCTGCAAGTAAGTGTGATGCAGGATTGTCGTCTAGGTAGGGTGTATCGTGGCATAGATATTAGTTTTCCGCACAATATGCATTTTTTTAGTCAAGGTAAGTGTAGGTCTGCTCTAAAATGTCAATGAAAAAACTCATAATTATTCAAAATTGCGAGTTTATTGGTTCTTACAAAACAAACGAGTTCTAGTGTCTAAACTTAACTAAAGAGTGACTTTGGATGTTGAAGCGTGGCACTGCATATCCTCAGCATACTTTTCATAAGATGGTACGTTATTACCGAGTGCTAATCGCAAGCATGATGACATATGTTCGTCAGTTAGTCGATTGCGATATTTTGACTTAATTATCTTCATTTTCGAAAATGCAGACTCGCACAAGTAAGTTGACCCAAACATTGCCGTCACTTGAAGGGCGATTTGCCTTAGATTCGGATATTTATCTTCAGATATAAAACACCAGAATTTTGTATCAGATGCTGTGGCTTTGAGATGTATATCTGATATAATCTGCACTAACTCATTTTCATCAGAACATGAGTCCATGTTAAACTGACTTGCTATTTCAGTAACTAATTCCTCAATGTTTTTACACGAAAAAGGATAACTCATAAATGATACGATATTGGCCAATTTACTGAAATCATAAAAACGTATTTCGAATTGGCACAAAATATTTGATAATTCTGCCTCATAAATATCATAATTCAACTGAGGAATCCTTGCTTTCAAAGACGGAAAATTTTTCAGATCCTTTCTTTTCAGTTGATCTATCATAAGTTGCAATTTACTTTTAAATGCGTTTTTCCTTTACCTTGAAGCTCCAAATTAATGGTGTTTAAATGCATTGTGATGTCTGTCAAAAATGCCAAATCAGTCAGCCATTTTCCGTTTTTCAGCATCTGAGTGTCATCACCTCTTTCGTCCAGAAAAGCTGTTATTTCGGGCAATAATTCTTGAAACCTTTCTAGGAATTTTCCGCGACTCAACCACCCTGACGTTCGTGTGAAGAACTAAATCAGTGTGTTCAGCTGACTCACTATCTTCCAACTGCAATTTAAAGAGCCGTCGTTGCAAGCTACGTGCACGGATAAAATTCACAATTTTTATTGCAATGCCCATAATCTCCTCCATGTTTAGAATTTTTGAACATAAAAACTTTGTTGATGTATAATGCAATGGAAGGAGAAAAATGAAGGGAAATCATCATTAGCTCTACACAGTGCCACAAAACCGTTTTCGTTTCCAGTCATTGCTGGTGCTCCATCGGTGGTAATCCACACTAGTTTATATATTGGTAGCTTGTAGTTTGTTACAAAATTGAAGAAAACGTCATATATATCTTCGCCACGGGTCGTTCCTTTCAGAGGAATCATTGTTAAAAACTCTTCCTTAGCCGACATGTCATTGAATACCATTCGAATAAAAATACACAGCTGGGCAGTGTTTGTCCTATCGGTGGATTCGTCGAACTGTAAAGAAAAGTATGTACATTCCATGATATCATGTTTTAGTTTATCTGCCATGTCCTGACTCATGACTTCAACACGCCTTGTGACAGTCGGACGAGATAACTGAAGTTCTCTAATAGCAGACATAATCTCTGTTTTATTTTTAAAATCTCCAAATAAAGTCTCACCCGCTTCAATAAATGCGTCCTTCACAACCAATCCATCATCAAATGGTTTCTTGTGTTTCGCCAATATATGAGATATTTTAAATGACTCGATCGTTGTAGCTTTTGATTGTTTGGCTGGTCTTGTGAACATGGTTTGTTCTTTTTTCAAAAAAGTTATCAAATCACGTACTTTTCGTTTTCTTAATTCACTCTGTGACGGAAAATCCTTTTCATAGTTTTTATGAACCGTTTTATGATGCCTCTCTAAGTTCCCACGCTTAGGTATTGCAACTGACGCACGGCAAATGAGACAAATGCACTTATCCTTTACCATACAAAAGAAAAATTCTTCCTCCCAATCGTTATTAAAATGATAAGGTTTACTTTTCTTCGCCGCACTCATTTTGGACTATTTATTAATAAACTTTGTATCGATATATCGCCTTCAAGTTACAACTCAGACTGACTCCTATTCCTGCAGGCGCAACATTTATATCGGCGCGAACGAAGTCTCGAATGTTTCCATCAAACACGCCGCCTGAAGTTTCTAGAAAAATCGGCGGGAATCAAAAACGCGGCTTTTCTTTGACAAGTACCGCGTGTTCCTTTGATAAAGCCGCCTTTTGCCGCTAGCAGGGGGTTTTTACGATAAAAGAAAGTGATGAGGGGGTTATTCTGGCCTAATTGTGGATCGAATAAATTTTAGTAGTTTATTCATTACATAGTTACCTAAAACAAAATCTGTGAATAGTTCTATATCGGAATTGTTTTCTCGAGATCGACTCAAAAAGCACTTGCGATCGACCGTTTGAGCACCCCTGGTGTAAATGGAATGAAAATTATCACGAGTGCATCACCTTTAATAATTTATCTGATATATAAAACAAAATTTTAAGGACATCAGTTTTCAGTAAAGATCTGAAAAAAACTTTGTTGAAAACTCATTTGGGGTGTGTTTTGTGAAGTCATTGATCGTTTTATACCTCTGTAATAACAATTTTTTTTTATAAAAGCGATCAACATACGGAACACTAATTGCGCAGGTCCGATTTTGACTTGGCCGGTTTATTTTTATTCGGGAATTAGCGAAGCTTAGTTTATGAGCAGTATCAGTTGCATTTAATTTTCGCATCAGATGAATTTAGTGGTGCAGGCAGAAACATTTAAGAAGAGTACGTTGTAGTGAAGTCATAGAGACACTTGCATATTTAGAGGTTGGGATTCTCACGTACTAATATTGGAACGCACGCTTTTATCGTTTCTTGATTTCCTTGGTTATCCTGCCCGAGGTTTACTTAAGTTTCTGCAATCTTCTGCACCCATTTTTCAATTAGTTGAACATTCAAGCTTTGTTGCTGCGTGAGTGATAATGAACGCGAAAATTTAGCCGAGCTATTGTTCAAAAACAATAATTCTGCCACTATTGAGACAGAATTGTTGTTTCCGTAAACCATTCGCACATACATAAAAGGCACGCTCTACTACAAATAAATTTGAATCCATTTATGGGACATCCTGTATTACCACTACTGCTTACTGTATCAAAAATTATACGTTTATTATTTATTTAACATTTTTTAATGCGTAGGAAGCATATTTTGGCTTGTGTAATTACTGATTCTGAAATAACTTTGTGGGTCATGTGACACTTCTGATAACTTCCTGTATCAACAAAAATATTCTTAACAGCTTAAAGTTTACATGCCTCCGATTTAGAATTTAATAACGTATAGATTCATTTGGCTATCACGAAAATAACTTCGAATATATTGCGAAAACTAAAATAACCAGAAACAGCTCACTAATTTTTTTAATTAGCGTTTTTTTTCATGGTGTGACCCAATTTGTGGAAGTGGAGAAGGAGGCTGAAACTAATCACGATAAACCGCACACATATGTTTTTTAATGTGTTTGGAAAGTTGATCTGAGATTACAACCATTTTTCATTTTCTTTAATATTTTTAGCGATTTTATCACATTCCAAGTATGGTACAGTCTGTCGAGTAAGAACGTGACTGCTCGTATTCTTGAAAAAAATGTATTTCGAGTATATTTTTTGCCATCAATCTATTCTTTGGTGTGCTAACAACAGCACAATTTCCTTAGTAAGTTGTCCAATCGCCTCCTGCATCAATAATCACCTAGTATCTTCGAGGCATGCTGTCGACAAGACTTTCTGCAGACTCTGCAAATTTTTCGAGTCTCGCGAGACAACTGAGTCAAAGTCCTCAGAGTCTCTCCTCTAAGCTTTCTCTTTACCAGGAACCAAACGGTTTTCGTCTGGCGAATGTGAGGGCCACTCTAGTATCTTATCGTGGGCCCAAGCGAACCGCTGATGTGATTTTCGCCCAGCAAAGGTTTCTTCAACGTGCTTCGGAATTTGACATCATGAGCACGAAGATGTTGTCGAATGGTCTCATGGGACAGATTCAAACCCGATTTTCTTAATTTTGTCGCTCCTTGACGCAGCGTCAATTTCGGGTCCCGTGAAAACAAAGATACAATTCATTTTTCGACTTTCGGAGTGACTTTGCCTACCAAGCCACATTTTGGCAAGCCTTCGACATTTTTCGTCTCGTTAAAATGATTCTTCACAAACGATATCGACTTTTTAATATATTTAGCGACCGCGGAATGTGTCATTTTAGGCCCACAAGAAACAAAGAAAGACTACCTCGAACCGACGCGCAAACAAGTGACTCATTTGGGATTTTACGTGATTTCGACGAAAGTTCGGAATCGAATGATACTTTTACTAAAATGCGTCTTAGATAAAGGTTCCCTCTACCGATTTTTTGTTGAATCGCTGGAATCGCATTTACCAAAAATTAATTATCGCGGACACGTTCATACTTGACAGACTGTATTTAGTTGAGCGTCTTCATTCGTTTTGGATTTTTTAATATATAAAAAAAACACTACTAAACAAATACATAAAATATGACTAGATCGTTTTTTAAATTTTCTTAAATGGACCATTTATATTAAATTTTGTTTTTTTTTTTGTTTTTGGTTGGCATGCCAAAAAAAGAATTTTCATTTTTTAGCGAGGAAATTTAAAAGTAAAAAAAAGCAAGGTGAGGTTGCACATTTTTCTAAAACTAAATGTTGAACGGTGTCCTGCAATTGTGGTACTATCTCGAAGTGTAGGACCTCAGCAGTTTATTGAACACGCAATAACTGCTCATCTCATTATGAATCTCTGGCAGTGCCAGTAGCATTATTCCATCATAGACAAAGTAAGATTCGTAAATCTTCCACACAGTTTTCAAATTAACTGAATCACCAGTGCCAGACACGTAAACGTAAAGGTTTGAATTTGCAGGCGTATTCAATTTGCATGCGTATTATTAGTTACAGGTAATTTATTGGCTAATGAGGTAGCTTTACGCTGTTACTATTATACATTTACTTGATTACAGAAACATAATATACATACTCAGATATATACATGTTAGGGATCTAACTAACTTAGCCTAGATAAGGAATTTATATAAATGTTTGGGAGAATTTAAGATATTTCATGCGTATTGAATTTTTACTGCGTTTTTATAAGTTTACGAGTTCAAGAGTAGTATTATACAGCTTTCACCATAAGACAGCTCGAATAAAACAAAATTTGTCCCTCTAAAGTATGTGGCAAATTCTTTTGTGGTACGTGTTTTTTTTTTAAATTGATTCTGTACTCTGTACTTTTTTTTTATTTATTACTTACAATATAGTAATTCGTAGGTTGAAAAGTTTTTGGTCTGACACATAGATGTCGCCCTTTTCAAAAATCCATATGTTTTCGACGATTAGTTTACAACTTACAGTGGTTTTAGTAACGTTACTTTCGATATTTTCAAAACAACGGAAAAAATCGAATTTCGTGTGTTGATTAAATACTGTTTTTTGATGGGGAAAAATACCGTCCAAGCAAAGCAATGGCTTGATAAGTGTTACGGGGACTCTGCCCCTGGAAAATCAGTCATCATTTGCTGGTATGCTGAATTTAAACGCTATCGTACAGACACAAATGATGCTGAACGCTCTGGACGCCCAAATGAGGTGGTTACATCGGAAAATATCAAAAAAATCCACAAAATTGTTTTGGATGACCGTAAAGTGAAACTGCGTGAGATAGCTGACACCCTAAAGAATATGTTGGTCATATTTTGCATGAACATTTGGGCATAAGAAAGCTCTGTTCGAAATGGGTACCGCGTTTGCTCACAGTGGACCAAAAACAACAACGTGTTGATGATTCTGAGACCAAAGACACAACAGTCTGCTGGGAAAGTTTTAGCCTCTGTATTTTCATCGACTATGCTGAGAAGGGAAGGAATCGAATATTATATAAAGTTATTGGTGCGTTAGACGGCAGAAATCGCAAAGAAACGATCCCAAATGAACAAGAAAAAGTGCTCTTTCATCAAGACAATGCGCCGTGTCACAAATCAATGGTTACGACGGCAAAATTGCATGAATTGAAGTTCGAATTGCTTCTTCATCCACCGTGTTCTCCAGATTTGGCCCCCAGCGACTATTATCTATTCGCAGACCTCAAAAAAAAGTTCGCGGGAAAGAAATTTGGCCCCGGTGAAGAAGTTATCGCCGAAACTGAGGCCTATTTTGAAGGCAAAGACAAATCCTTTTACAAGAAAGGCATAGAAATGTTAGAGAAGCTTTGGACTAATTGTATCGCTCTTAAGGGAGACTATGTTGATGAATAAAGTCGAATTTTGCAAAAAAAAAAAAAAATGTGTTTAAAGTAGCCACACCAAAAACTTTTCAGCCTACGTGTTAATTAAAAACAGTAATTGTTAAAATAAAAGCAGAGGTAACTGGGAAACAATAACCGTGACGTACTGGTTTTAATTAGGAAAAAAACACAATTTTACAACACTATAAACAAATAAGGGCAAGGAAGATGTTTATACCCACCAGAATTTGGAGGGATTAACAATGCCAATTAGAGCAGACAATTACTATCGCCTGGTGGACAATGTTGTAAAAGTCTTAATTACAAACGCCAATTTGCAGTTAAGGTAATGTCACAAACTTGAATTCCTGCCTCTGGGTTGAATATATATATATATATATATATATATATATATATATATATATATATATATATATATATATATATATATATATATTCGCGTACTTCAGTAATGTTGCCTTATTAGGGGTTCAGAAGGCCAGAATCTTAGTTCAGGTTGTTTCAAACAGTCAGATCTGTAAAGTGCATTATTGAGATATATTTATATATATATATATATATATATATATATATATATATATATATATATATATATATATATATATATATTTAACAGACTAATATTGTTCATCAAAAGTGAATATCAAATCTACCTTTTAAATACTGACTCAGACGTTAGTTGATGGAGATCCATAATAACTAGGAACGAAAATTTAAACAACTGTTTAAGATCACCACTTATATTTATTATATTATTGCTGACAATTGCTTCGACACACTGTGTCTTCTTCTGGAGCAAGACGTAAATTGTAATTGTAAATCTACCTTTAAATTTATAATATTTTAAACCATCTCCAAACGGCCATGAATTTTTATGGACACAGAGCAATAGTAGACCCTTTTTATTTATACCAGACCGTATGAAGAAGTGTAATAAAATGCATCTTTCTAAATTATACACCCTGTATATTATAACTCTGAAATTTTATTCTAAAGTCTAAGCAACTTGTTGTATAATACTGTGCCTATATACATATATATGTATATATATATATATATATATATATATATATATATATATATATATATATATATATATATATATATATATATATATATATATAGTAGTATCTGTTTAGTGTAAAATAATAATGGTTTTTTTTTTTCCCTTTCAGTGCGAAAAGAAGACGAGAAGAATAATTGCAACAGTAAACCAAAAGGCAACGTTTATATCGAAGAAACCAAATCTAAAAACCAAGACAGTGAATTTAGAAAAATAAATACTTATAAAAAGTAATGTAAGTTACGACAGAAAGAAGAAACTCAGAGCTTGATATTCGGATACTATATGATATTTACGATGAAGAGTATAGAAGCGAGTTAACAAAGCAGTAAATATTTATTTGAAATTATATGAAAACAGAATTGTCTGTATTTAGACAGACATCAAGTAAAAGTGCGAGTTTCTAGAAAGTATATTAGAATCTTAACTAGCATCATAAATGATGAACAAAGTGAATTTAAAACCTTAAAAGCATTTCTTGTTTGCCGTATTTTTTCATAAGATTTCTTTTATAGAATCAAGCGAAAAACAACATAATTTACCATGTGTCAAAAATAGTCTCTAGTCATTTTCATTCCCTCAAACGTCATTAAAAGCTTTTTCGATCAAAGAAACTTGAAAGTGACTTTAACTCGCTGTAAAGTTATAAACTCGTTTGAAGTTTAATAGAAGTACAAATTTTGTTTCGTCATATCAACAAACATACCCTTTTCTGAGATATTTATATTAACCAAGCTTAAATGTAAAAAAATGTTTTATTGTTCCTTGATTAATTTTAGTAAAAATTAATTATCATAGGATAGAATATATGAAATATGTTGAAAGTATGAACTAGATATCTGTAAGTATAAATAATTTATTTTTTTGGAAGTACGTGTATTTTATTGTATATAATTTAATTATTCAGGGCTATTAAATAGTCTTAATTGTTTTTGTATATTATTTTACGCATTATAAAATTGAAAAATCCATAAGCTTAGCGTTTATAACATTAGTATCTTGCTCTCATCAATAATCGTTCTTATATAATACCATGCGTAGTTCTGAAGATGGATGAAGAAATATATATATATATATATATATATATATATATATATATATATATATATATATATATATATATATATATATATATATATATATATTTAGAGAAATGTCAGTCTCCATTTAAGTGTTCCTTGGTCTAGTTCTAACTTTTAAATTATAGACCCTAATCATGACTTCGATCGTTGCCGCGAATAATTTAACAACCTAAGAAAATTAACAATGCACAAATGACAGTAAAAAAATGTCACAAGATACTATTGTCATAAAAACTAGGCTAAGTTAGTATTAGTTCTTAAATTATCTATGCTGTCAGTTCGGTAATATTTTGCTTTATATTTAGTCTAACTAAAAACAAACGGTTTGGTTTTAAAAATATTTTAGCCAGCAACAAACTCTTTCAGGTTAACATGTACCTTCTAAATACCTGATGTGTATTATGTTTCAGTAAGTTACATTTATCTCTGTAGAATAAAATCCAGGATGTTATTAAGATAATTTTTAAAAAGTATTTCTTTAAGTTTGCTTGAAATTAAAACAAATATATTTTTACAGCATTCTCTATATTATTTTTTACTATCGTAGTTTCAGTTGAAAAATATGTTATATCTAGATATTTATTTTCAAATTGAATTTTATAGAATTATTACCTCAGAAGTCTATAACTTATCTTTATCTTTGTAAGATACAAGTTAAAGTGTAATTTTAAACTGTATAAATATTGCCAATATTATAGATTTAACACTTATCTCATTTATGCTAATTGGGCTCGGAAGTTAAAAAGTTATTGTGTTAAAATAGGAATACTAGAGTAACTCTACGGAATAGTTATTATTGCATATCACTGCAACAATACTAGCATATTTTAAATGGCAATAAACGGTTTAGAAGTCCGAATGTTGCATTAGATAGCAACATAAAAATAATCTGATATATTTAAATTCATAACTTTAAAAAATTAAATAGTCCTATGAATTATCTTCCTATTGCCTATGACGATAGCAAATTCTTTTCCTGATCGTAGGCTTTGCTCTTGGATTAAAAGTTTTAGTGGTTCCCATCAATGGCGCTAAAGTTTGTTGGCTACCAAAATCTTTTGAATTATGATTCTTAAATCTTGACTGCTGTCGTGATTGCATTGCAAGATGCCAAACATTGTCGTGTTCACCAAAGCTAGCGAAATATAACTGGTCCTGATTGGAAGATTAATAGGCGGCACTCACGGTTTGTCCATTATTTTTGAATTTTCGATATTTTTAATGCTTACCTTTGTCCGATAAGCCACTATATATATTTCCTATGATTAAAAGAGCTTTCTTAACATACCATATTTTAAGATATACTGGTATTAACCAAGCACGATTATAGTTACTTTATAACTCTAGAATATTTTAGATATTTATATTTAATGTTTCGAACGAGAAAACCCAGCGGCTTAGTCTGATCAAAACGAATTAGTGCCCTAAAAAAAATCTACTCGTTAAACTTGGGTTAAATATACACTAAAAGTGAAGTAATAAAAATACCTTTACACAAATTAAAAGAATATCTCAAAAGTTCTACCTATTTCCTTAATAAATGCGATAATTTCTTGTTTTCTTACAAGTTTGTAGTTTACTGAACGAGACGTGGCTCAGTTCGCTTAGCAGTTGAGTGGAGACAAGACATGTACAAAGATACGGGTTCTAAATATTTTTTTTATTACCAGCATAGTTTTTGCTTACTACTGCTCTCCACTTTATTGCAGACAAAATTGTCCGTACTAGTATGACAAAAACAAACATTTCAGGAACGATCAATCTTTAAATTTGCGTACGCCTGTAGAAAAATCAGTATTTTATTTACAATCTGCACTTGAGTACAGTGATTTTACCTTACTATTAATTACAAATTAATGAAGAATCAATAATTGCAAAATCATTGCAGAAAATTAAATTTTTTCACATATATTTAGTATTCGTCTCAAAGACTTTAAACGAAATTAATTTCCTTCAACCTTTTAAGCCAATAACTTCTTAACATCCCTTGGTAGATTAAGATATACATAGTATATTTAGAAATAGGAATCTTGGCATCCAATGTAAATATATAAATAACCAATAAAAAATAAATCAAAAAAGCCCAGACCAGAAGTAGTATGAATGAACTCCCGCTTCCCATTTATTTTGGCTTATGAACATCATAACAGTCAATCTAAAAGAGTTCTAAAATTAGGGATCTATTTATCTGGAATTAGGTGGAATTAAAGACAGATGTAGTTTTACAGATTTTAAATTCAATATATAAGTAAATCTGTCCTATACATGCTGCACTGAAATGATATGTGAGAAAAATAGCGTGATGAAGCTCCCAGGAGGAAAAATTTCGGAGGTAAAGTGGCCCTACCTTTTGGATCTCCAGATGGGGGCTGATTCGCGGGGCGTCAACATGCGGAGATCGAAATTTTAAAATTGATTTTTGTAACATATGAGGTCTAAACTCCAACATAAATTCAATGCACCAACACCTGCATTCAAATAAGGCTCATGTAGTCGCTTTTTACGAAACCAAGGTCAGTTCATCGACCAACATAGTCAACTTTCTCTATCCTGGGTACGATTCTATTTGTCATTTTGTATGTTGTATGGTTAAAAATAACGATACTACAAATCACAAGGTTTATCGGCTATCTCTATTGACCACCAAGTGATTACTGAATAGTTTTTATAACAATAAATTCTACTTGGTTACTGTAACCCAAGATAGACTTTCTTCCAGGTCTTTGTCAAGTTGAACGACTTTCTGGTATCTGCGGATATTTGCATGAGTAGCCGATGTAAAAGGGAGTACGAGACAGTATGGAGCCTTAGGGCACACCGGCATTGGTAGTCAAGGTATTAAAAAGAAATAAAACCTTTCAGACATACCATAAGAGCGTAATTCAGCCAACAATACGTCATGCCAAACACGGTCGAATGCCTCGGATATATCAAGTGCGACAGCTCGAGATTATCATGTTCAACTGCGTTGCTCGAAACATGTGTTACGTAAGTTAGAAGATCGCTTCCGATGAAGCTAACATGATTAGCGAAACGCGCGTCGAGTGCAAAAATAAAGTGTTTGCTGTAGAGGTGATATATACTGAGTAAAGTGATTAGTAACTTTAGAACACTTTTCGCTTCTCTTGCAGACACCATCGATTATTTACAAATTAATTAACCAAATGTCGAAATTGTCATCCAGGGCGACTTTAATGTCTACAACATCAACTGGCTTAAGTATTCAAATACGACTGACGAACAAGGTCGTGAAAGCTGAATCATTCTCAATCTGTTGTGGTTCTACTCAGCAAGTCGGATCCCTGATCGAGATGGAGAGTTCGCCATTCTTCTTGATCTGATTTTAACCCCCAATCAAGAAATTTATGCTGTTGCCGTAAATCCGCCGTTAGGTTCTTCCGGCCGTAAACTGCTTGTGATATTGAGTATCCTACCTATTAGTGACAGAGAGGCGCCTAAACCGCGTAAGATTTCGCACTATAAATCTGCCAAATCGGAAGAACTCATGGAATATTTTCGAACTTTCCTTTAGTTCAATCTTTGTTTTAGATCCGACGACCCATCTGACTAGGCTAAGGATATTTCCGATGTCATTTTGGTTTGTATGGAAGCTTACGTCCATTTTTCGAAGCAATGCTCTTCCAACAGCAAGCCCAATCGAAAATGCAAAGCTGTTGCGATAAACATCTTACGTACCAACAATGGCGTGAAAATTCTAACGTCGTAAATCGTAACATCTTTGTTCGTGCCCGGAATAGTTCTTAAGTAATTATTGACGAAACTAAGGAGGCACACAATCAACGAATTAAAAACAAACTTCAAACTGCCTGCCCGAACAATTCCAGGTCTTTTTGGTCAGTCGTAAAGGCCATTAGTCAAAATTTCATCAAATCCGCTATACCATCACTCACAAGGTCAGATAACACTATTGCGACAACACCTGTCGAGAAAGCTAACTTGTGGCTGAACTCTGTTTCACATGCTACTGTCGATTTCCAAGGAAACCCACCACTCAGTACACAGCATACATTATAGTGTAGTCAAGGTTGCCCGATATTGTCTTCAGACAGTGTATCATAAAACGTATTTTAATGAAGCTAGGCACCCAAAAAGCTGCTGGCTAACCTGCCATAGTACTCAAAAAGTGAGCAAGCAAACTAACTCCAGTCTTCTGTAGACTTTTCAATTTATTCTATAGAAAGGGAATATTCCCTTCCTATTGGAAATGCGCTACAGTTCAGTCGATACCAAAAAAAAGGAATAAGACAGTAGATGACAGTACGCTTAACATTGGCTACTTATGTAAATGTCCGCACACAGCAGGAAGCCGTTCAACTTAACAAAGACCTGAAAGAAATTCTATCTTGGGGTGACAGTAACCAAGTAGAATTTAATGCCACAAAAACCAAGGCGGCAGTTTTTTCTAAAAAAGTTAACGTTGCGGAACCCGGCATAGTTATATCGGGACATTCCATTCGTCTAGCATCGTCACTCAAGTTGCATAGCAAAGAAAGCTTCTCAAAAGCTGGAAATACTATTTCAAACTAGAAGATTTTACACTCTAGAACAACTGTTAATTCTGTTGAAAGCACAGATTCGATCGACGACGGAATACTGCTCTCAAGTTTGGTGCTTTGCTCCCAAACACACACTGCATTTCTCTAATTATTTTCCGAAGAGAGCAGTTCGCTTGATTGGAGACGCAGAACTCATAAGAAACTTTGATACCTTGGAACATCGAAGAACAATCGGCGACTTGAATCTATTCTACAAGCATTTTCATGGGAATTGTGTTCGATGGATGTTGCCCGAATAATTCTTCCCAGATAAATGCATGCTATTAATACACGTCGCTCTAATACATCACATCTGTATGAGATTCAGCTTGTTACTCCTCGTACAACACTTTTTAAGCAATTTTTTATACGGAGAACAGCAATCCTTTAGATTAATTTGCCCAGGACGGTGTTTTCCACCGAGTACAACTTGCAGCGATACAAGACCACCGTGAATCGCTTTTTCTGCACACGCGCCGATCCTGTAGCGCTTTAGGAATTTCCCTGCAGCACGTGTGCTACGTCTATACAAAAAAAGAAAAAGGAGCTTGTAAAACTTTTATAGAATTTAGAGGAATGAACGACAATGATGCACAATTTCCGCACAACTTCCATTAACCTTTCAGTGGTCGCGCGCGGACTGCGGACTGTCGCTCCGCACCGGTTTGTGATCGACGATAATTTCAAGGATACCCCCCTCTAAGTGTCGCGCTTCTCAGTACCTTTCCTTAACAGCGTATTTCAGTCGACGGTCGAGTGAGCAGGCATATAGTTTTGTATTTTCTCCAATAATTCGTGCTTGCGGACTGAGAATCCGCAGCGACCAGTGAGGTGACAAATATATTTACAAATTAGCTGCTCTACTTTTGCCAAGGTATGTTTCATTTGATACTTTTTTTTGTAATTGTTTAATATTAAAAATATGTTTTAGTATGGCATCCTATGAAAAAGAGCAAGAACGGCTGCATGAACTAATGAAATCATGTTTAGAATCATCTGACGAAGAAGAAGCACCCTTAGATGACTCCGATGAAGATGAAGTGGATGCTGTGGAGTGCGAAGAACACGAAACAGATAGTGAGCAGGATATTTCAGACAATGAAGAGGAAATTCTGCAAATTGACGGTCCATTTTTTATCGGAAAGGATCAATCGACGAAATGGAGAAAACATTGCAACCCAAGAAATGTAAGAACCCGATCGGAAAATTTGATTACCCCACCTACCTGGTCCAAAAGAAACTGTAAAAAATCTAAGAACACCATTGGCGATATGGCAGTACTTTTTTCCTGAGAATGTTCTTCAGGTTATTGTAGATAATACAAATAAGCATATTCAGGCTGTTCAAGATAAATATTCCCGTGAACGGGATGCAAAAACAACAAATATTCTTGAACTACAAGCACTGATAGGTCTCTTATATTTGGCGGGAGTTATGAAGAGTAATCACCTCAATGCTGAAGATCTTTGGAGAGTTGATGGCACTGGGGTTGAGATATTTAGACTTACGATGTCGTTACAAAGATTTCGTTTTCTAATGCGACATATAAGATTTGATGATCTTGAAACCCGTGAAGCTAGGAAGTCTCTAGACAGGTTGGCGGCGATTCGAGATATTTTTGACATTTTCGTAGAGAAATGTAAAACTGCATTCACACCTTTCCATTACGTAACAGTTGACGAGAAACTGGAGGCTTTTAGAGGTAGATGTATATTTCGTCAATATATTCCCAATAAACCGAGCAAATATGGCATTAAGATTTATGCCATCTGCGATTCAAAGGTTTTTTATACTTGCAACATGGAAGTATATGTTGGTAAACAACCAGCTGTTCCTTGGGAAATAAATAATTCTCCAGATGCTGTTGTGGAAAGAATGTGTGAATCTATAAGGGGAACTGGACGGAATGTAACTACTGATAATTTTTTCACTAGTTTTAAGTTGATAGAAAACCTAAAAAAGAATTTTAGAATGACTCTTGTAGGAACGATTAGAAAGAATAAAAGGGAACTTCCCATTGAATTTTGCAGCCCAGTAAATCGTCCTGAAAAGTCGTCAATGTTTGCATTCCATGATAACTGCACTATCTTATCCTAAATTCCAAAAAAGAAGAAAAATGTTTTGCTCGCGCAAGCTTACACCATGATGACATTATTGACACTGAAACAGGTAAACCAGACATAATAACTACCTACAATCAAACAAAGGGAGGAGTGGGGGATACGGTGGACAAACTTTGCGCTGCTTATAATTGTGCACATGGTACCCGAAGGTGGCCAATGGTAATTTTTTATTCAATGTTAAACGTTGCAGGAATAAATTCTCTAGTTATTTACAAGGCCAATGATATAGACAAAAACATTTTAAGGAGAGAATTTTTGCGAAAACTATCTTTTGAGTTAATAAGTGACCAGTTAAGAATTCGCTCTTCTTTAACAAATATACCAAGATCGATGAAGATAAGGATTGGCGAGATTCTTGGATTAGAACCGGTAGCTCAGCAAGCAGAACCGCCGGCAAATCAAAGAGGGCGATGTGCTATGTGTGACAGAAAAAAAAAATCGTCCCACCCGATATTTATGTAGGAAGTGTCACACATATCTATGTTTGGAACATGCTCTACTAATTTGCCCAGAATGTTTAGAAATGGCGAATTGGGGCAACTAATATTATAAGATTTAATAATCTTGATTTTTTTTCATTATATTTTTTTGTAGTTAGGCTTTATAATATGGTTCCTACTGTAGTTCCTAAGTTAGTAGAATGTGTTAGAACTTTAGCTGTTACTATGAATATTTTATAATATTATTACTATATAATATACTGATTTCTATCTACAACGTGTTTTATTACAGCAACCTTATAATTTTAATAAATTTATATTAAAAACACGTATATTTTCTAAGTATGGACTGAGAGTCCGCAGCGACCACTGGCGTTAAGAATTTTAGCGCGACCACTGAAAGGTTAATATCTGCGTCTTTTCAGTGGAAACTATGTGAAAAAGAAAATTTCAGCGAACTAGCTTGTTAATCAACCTGAATATCAAAGTTGTCAGCTTGAAAAATTTGCACGGCGTTTGCACAACAGTTGTAAAAGTTTTGCAACTTAAACATTGTCTCCTCACCGTAGATGCAAGATGAATTTGAAATAACGTCGTAAGTACATTTGATGTCTTCTGGGTGGAAATGATGATAATTCTCTTTTTACTATCTTTTATTTTACTTACTTATTTTTAACTCGGTAATCATAGGTAGCAGACACACAAATAAGTTTGCTTAAGACTATCTGTTAGGTAGAAATACCCAGTTAGAGTGCATTCGCGTATTGCTGGTAGTATTTTCGTTTCTAAATTGTCGCATCGCAACACGTGTTCAAATAACTGTTGCATCCATCACGCTATCAATGATAACTATCAGTTCCCTCTGGGATTTCCAGTTGGTTCAGTCCAGTGGTTTGATGGATAATACATAACCTCAAACTATAACCATTTTGTGGTAAAATATCACAATAAATTTTAAGTTTAATTCGTAAATGGTATTATTTTATAACTTTGAAATTAATACAGAAAAGTTACAAGATCCCTTTCATATCAGGAGACAATACATCATTAGTTCCAACTGTAATTTCTAGCTGCTAGAGTGGTTTGATAGATAATACATAACCTCGAACTATAAGCATTTTGTGGAAAAATATCAAACAAAATTGTTGTAATTTGATTCTTAAGTTTTATTACTTTATAATTTTAAAATGAATGCAGAAGAGTTGCAAGATCCAGCAGTTTATTAAACACCTGTCCATCTTATGGTTTTAATAGTTCTAGGTGAGTTCATCCATTGCTGATGCCGTCAACTGTCAACCTTTAATCTACCCCCAATTCCATAGACATAGAGGATGGACTGAGTATTCCGTATCCGGCTGTGAAGTAAATATGGACGCAAACGTGTGAGAGAGACAAAGCGAATGAGTGGCCAGTAGCTGTCTCTTTTTAGAATGCCGCTAAGCTACGGCGACCTTAAAAATACTATTTCTAAGTGTTCTATTTGAACTAAAATCGGGTATAGGGCTTTTCTCGCCTTGAATTCCGTCTCGGGGGACAGCGCCTTGTTTATTACAGGCCTACAGAAAAGAGACAGATATTGGCCCTACAATCGCTTTCGCTCTTTCTAGAGAGTGGTCAATTTTATGAAGTTAATGCTCAGTCCATGCTCTATGTCTATGACCAATTCAACCAATGATGGAATTCATAGCCGAACATGAGCTGCTTTTATTATTAAAGCCCTCATTTGTACACCGGTGAAAAATCTGTTATACCTAGGATTTTTCTACGTATTATCTATAAGTTGTAAATCATATTCTGGACTATTTATGTCTGTTGTAGCCATTTTATGCATATAATCATAACGTAAGAGTAAAAATGTACTTAGTAAATCCATAGGAAATTTGATAAATTTTTGAAAAATATCAATGACACGCCACTGGATTTTTTTATAATGGCGAATGCGCTGGATCGACTCAATGAACACGTTGGTTATTAGGTTTTTTTTACATTAAACTGCATTTTTGAACTGTCAATAAAAAGTCAAGTTTTCCGGCTTGTCAAAGAAGTCAAAACGATTTTTTTTTCATATTTCTGAAAACATGGTTATTTAACAGGGTTTTAAAAGGTTTTTCTAAGTTAAACTGTATTTTCTTGTCTTTTCTCAGTAATATTTTCAAACCTAGCGGTCCTTTAACGAAAATAGAAGTTATCATTATTTAGAGGTTAAAGCTCTATAGTCCACAGTTGAAAAACGTGCAATTTCTACAAAAAGTAGTACAGAATACGTGATTTTTGTTAAAATGCATCAGATCAGTAGAATCCTTTTTTTCCAGGCGACTAGGTCATCAAGAAATGGGGTAAGAATATTTCTACTATTTCATATTTAGATTTATAACTCCAATTACACACAAATAATACTTTACACAAGTCTCGGTCACGTTAATTTCTATTCCTAAAGTGGATGAGAATCTATTAATTAATATTTTTGACAGATTATCTACTGTCTAGCATTCGTCATAATAATTTAAATTTTTTTTTAGCTGCGATATTATTCAAGAGATCCACAGAGAAGACCATCTTTTTTGTCAAGACTGTATGATAATTTTAGAGAAGAAGTGGCAAAAAATAAAGAAATGAAAGAATCACTTAAAAAATTTAAGGAAGAAGCAGAAAAACTAGAACAAAGTGATGCACTTAAAGCAGCTCGTCAAAAATTTGAAAGTGTTGAAAAAGAAGCAAGTAAAAGTAGTGACGTTTTAAAAGAAAAATTAAGTACTATTAAAGAAAAAGTTCAAGAAGCAATAGATGAGGCAGGAAAGACTGACTTAGCTAAGAAAGCAGGGAAGATTTCTGAAGGGATAAGTAAAACAACTCATTCAATAGGTGAAAAGGCACAAGAGATTGGCAAAACTGGAGCCTTTCAGACTATTTCAAAGGCAACTGAAGCTGTAAAACAAGAAATTGACACTACTAGTATGCAGGGTAAATAATTACATTGATTTTAAAAAAAATTGAATTTGATTTAAAAATAATACAATACTTCTGGACTGGGGTATTAAAAAAGCTATTTTTATTTGTTTTAATTATAGCTTTATTTTTAGTAACTAAAGTTTAATTATATAACAAAAATTAGAGTAATGTAATGTATAAAACTTAATGGTTTATATCCTTGCCGCTTCCAGAGCTATGTCCTAACAGCTCTGAATGTGACAAGGATGAAGTGGTGATGGGTGAGTCATGTGGCTAGATCATCCCAAGACAGATGAGTATATAGGGTTTTCTTCAGGGCTTTCTTTGGTGAAATATTGATGTTTATATTGAGTGTTTTTAGAGTTCCATTGTATGCAGGGGTTCTTTTTTGTGCAAAATCTCCACCTCCCTGGCCATCAGTTTGTAAATTTGGTGTAAATTGTGAGAGTTTCACTGTAAATAATGGTTCTTTGTGAAAGATCCTGCCTACGTCATGGATTTTTAAATTGGGTGTAGGTTGTTAAAGTTTCACTGTGGAGGGGAGTTCTTTTTTTTGTAAAAAAACCTCCCCTTCTGCATTATCGATTTTTAGTTTACTGTGTTGGGGGTTCAAGTAGAAGATAGTCTTTTTTTCATCAAGAGTGTTGACTCCTAATTTGCAGGGCAAATCCCTTCTTCCATAAGTAGCTCTGCATTTAAATGTTCTCATTTTTAGTGTTTTATATGGAACACTTATGGAATCACTTTGGTGCCTGTCTGTCACACCTGATTTTCTCAAAAACTATTTGACATAGGGAGTTGAAATTTGGCACAAATATAGGAATTGATGGCCCAATCAGAGCTGCGTCACCCCACCCTCTCTCAAAAAGTACTGATCAAAAAATTTTGAAAAAAATTCTGGAATAGTCTACATAAAGTTTAGATTGAGTGAAAATTATCGCGAGTGCATTGAGTTTAATAATTTTTCTAATTTAAAAAAAAAAACTGTGGCATGATAGAACAGTGAAGGTTTGGAAAGTTGGAAATTCAACCAGGACTAAGAGCTATGAAATATCAATATGTATTCTATGCAACTGGTACCAAAGACAAAATAAATTATTATATTTATTTATCATTAAACAAATATTTTGATAATAAATATTTGTTTTAAACTTTTACTACTAGATTTTAGATTAAGCTAGATTCATTTATTGGCTATTAGGTAGCTAATTTTTATTTTAAAAGTAAGCATGGTATGGGACACTAATTGTATAAGTCCGACTGGCACTTGACCGGGTTTTTTTCATTACGAAAACATCCATTGTATCTACCCTGCCCCTTAAACCAGGCTTACCCCATTCACTAGAATATAGGTATATTATCCTTATACTTCCATGTATGCCTTTTTGAATACTTTTTTTAGGCGTTCCGGTTTAGTAATGTCACAAAAAAATCTAGCGCTACAAAAAGGCAAAACACGTGGAACAAAAATTGCTGCAAAAGGTGGTGGCTACCGCCGGATCGTTAAAATATGCGTTATCGAATTTCTTAGAGATGGCACTTGTAGTTTTTTATCTTATTGTTAAATATAATACAGCTTCTACTTGTGCGGCATCTCTAAGAAACTCAACGAGTTTGTAACGTGTCGGCGGTAGCCAGCCGGCTTCGTTTTGTTCCAAGTGTTTATCTTTCTGTAGCGATAGTGATATAGCACTACTTGGAGTCAATATATAAATGAGTAGATCTGTCTTTATTTTTATTTTTCTTAAATTAACATAAATTACCACTATGACATAGATAAGATTAGAAAAAGAGGTTTGTGTATTCAATTAACAATAAGACTTTTTAGGAAGGGTGTATGTAAGTCCAACAAAACTTAGAAAAAGAAAGGAAATAGATGCAGTGCAACAACAGAAGTACTACGAACCTAATATAGAAGCAACAGGGGTGGAATTACATAAAGATTCAAAATTTTATCAATCATGGCAAAACTTTAGGTAAAAGAAATCAAAATTAATATAGGGTTTTTCTTGGTGCTGACTTATCTAAATGACTTCATATTTAACTGATATGTTATATCATAGCGTTCTCTATTTGTTTCTGAAGTTGTGGAAATTGTTAACAGGTTCAACAAAACTGAAGGCTCAAAAATGGTCTAGGCGATATTATGTATTATGGGAGCAAATTTAGAATAAACTGTTTACCAACTTAGCAGGGAATAACATAAACATGTCTTTACCTCACTCCCTTCTAATATATGCAATGAATCATGCAGTATAATCTTATTTAATTTTAATAATTACTAAAATTGAACGAAGTATTTATTCTCTCCAATATATCGAACTATTTAGGGACGCGCGTATCATATCACGACTCGTCAAGCTAGGACTGACAGAGAGGAGAGCAAAAAATCACTTCTTTTTAATGCCATGTTTCCGTAATGTAGCAGTAGGATACGTCATTCGGGATTTTGTCTCATTCTTTTGAATATATTGGTGGCCCAAACTGTCCGGCCACACTGGCACAACACAAGGCTGTCATATTAACTCCTCTGTTGTCCGCTTGTGATTGCGCCGATTTGTTTCTTCCTTTTTAGTCCTAAGACTTAGCGTTATTTTCTGAATCCACTTTCATCAACGTTAAATATTTTTGTAGACGTTGATATATTTTTACTTTCGATTTTTTTCAATCTGAGGTTAGATTTGCCCGACTCTCCTGTGCTTGACGGTGGCTAAGTGACAACGCCCTCTACCAAAACGTCAAATTCACGTCTAGTTTGTTTATTTACAGCGAACGTTTACAAATTTTGCAATATGTCGTCGGTAAAGGCAGGTTGTTTTAAAGATAAACTAATATAGTGTTGGTAATTAAGAAATTTGTAGAAATTGTAGAATATAGCAGTAAGTGCAATAGTTCGTCTCATTCGTTACAGTTGGTTTAGTTATAAATATGTCACGCACATCCTATGATATTTTATATGGACATCGGTTGCCCTTTGAAGGTACATAAAAATAATAACCAAATAGGCTTTTAATTTAGTCCGTTTTCTCACTTTAGCACTAAAAAAATTTTACATTTTTTACAAGAAAATCGTTTACCATTTCGGTATTAATCTTGGAAAAGTTAAGAGAATACTCTACATGAAATTCTGTTTATTTTGCCCAAAGCTGTTAACATAAAAGTCAAAATTAGCTGTTAAAGAGCAATGATCCAGTTGTTCTCGCGCGTTACCAAGGAATTATTTCTTTTCAAATAATATATAGGAAATTTTCTTAATTATAGTTAAATATTATTTTTACTAGGTGTTTTCAATTATTATTTTCATTTGTTATGAGACTAATTTTACATGAAATTTAAAAATCTGTAATTATTAAAGAAAATCGTATGTTTAGTAACACAGGCCTACACTTGAGCTAGTTCGTACAATGACGATCTTTCAAGAGCGGGTAGGTTGGGCTGATAAAATCCAGCTGGGCCTTTTTTTTTAATTTTTCAAAAGTTTTTGAATTTGAAAAAAGTATTAAAAATGCTTCTACATGACCCCAGATGTCACCTGTTTCAATATATGCAGTGAATTTTATAACACTCTGTACTATTTTAATTTTCAGAGATAATAATCCTTATGTCCACAAAGTTATGGATTGGAAATTAAAATATGATGAAAGTGAAAATCCTGTTATTAGAGCATCTCGAGTGTTAACCGAAAAAGTATCCGACATTATGGGAGGCCTATTCCAAAAAACAGAACTGTCTGAAACCTTAACAGAAATTTGTAAGATTGATAACAGTTTTGACACCAAGAGGTTTTTAAAACAGTGTGAAACCGATATTATTCCTAATATTCTCGAAGCTATGACAAAAGGTGACTTAGAGATATTAAAAGACTGGTAAGTAAACAAGTATATATTGTACTGTTTCAGTACTATGTGTAAGCATATTTGTGATTAAAATTAGAAAGCCAACAATTTTAAAATAACACTAACAGAGAGGTCACAATAACCTATGCAAGACTCTGTCTCATGGAGATTGAATAAAGAAGAAAACTCATTTCATTTGTGAAAAATACACCGAAAAGTATGTAGTGGCTTGTCATACTAAGACAATTTTGCCATTACTTTTTGACATACCATACAGTCGGTCAAGTAAGAACGTGTCGCGCATTGTTCATTAAAAAATGTATCTATTTAAAAGGTTTTTACATCATTCAACACCATTAAAATGCTAATGTAGTTCATCCGGTCCCCATCAGCGTTAATAAACGCTTCGCATTTTCGGGGAATACTTTCAATGAGATTTGTCGCGTATTCTTGAGGCAAAGGTATCCAAATTGCCCGAATTTGCTGTGAGAGTTGCTTCACTGTATATACCTTTTTATTATGAAGCTTCTGCTTGGTGTATGACGACACGTTCTCGATTAGGTTTGCAGCGGGCCACTGGGATGACTAGTCTAGTGTGACAATACCGGATTTCCCTTTTCACTAGCTACACGTTTTACTCCTATGTTTGAGGTTGTCATCCTCTTGAAGAATCCACTCCTCATTTTTATCGACAAACCACCCTTTGGCAGTCGATACTAATGCCTTCTTGTAAATCTCGAGCATTTTTTCGGCGTTCAAATTGTAGGTAAAGATGAAGAGTCTCTCCTTCCGAAAGACATACCCATGGATCTTCACAGGGTATTTCACGGTACGCTCACAAACGCATTACTCTAGTCTTGATCTATGGTTTCTTTTGCCCATGCCTCTCTGTATTTTTCGCTCAGCAATGGTTTCTTGATTGTACTCCCCCACTTCAAATCGTTAGCTCGAATCATTTCATACGATATATCCAAACCTTTCAGCTTTAGTTTTGCCCCCTTAGCGCAAAGTTAATTAAAGATTTCGGGAAAACATGTTAATAATCATTTTTTCGTCCTTGTCCTACCTCGCGAACCACTTGCTGGTAGATCATCATCATTTTTTAACTGAGAGTATCCTTTTACTCACTTGCTAATCAATGCCCTATACTTAGCAGCCGCTGTAGGAGTCATTTTAAGACCTTTTGGATTATTATATAGGAACACAGCCTCATAGCGCGAAGCGTATCCAGTACTCATTTTCGATAATGTACTATTTAAACATAAGTAAGGTTTAAAATGGATCTCTTTCCAAAAAGCATTGCTTGCAGGAGTGTCAACGATAACCTCAAAAAATTTCTTTTACCGACTACAAGTTATAGGCGACACTATTTTACTTGACCGATTGTACTTTTAATGAAAGGACAATACTTACAATCTTCGTCTATATTTTCATGCGTAATTTTTAAGCATGCTGAAAGGATTTTGGATTTTTTAAGTGTCCCTTTAAAAAAATATTCTATTTACATATCACTCGTTAATGAATGCCCTATACTTAGCAGCCGCTGTAGGAGACATTTTAAGAGCTTTTGGATTATTATTTAGGAACACAAAGTGTATGCCTTGTAGCGCGAAGTGTAAAGCAACACGATCCTCAAAAAATTTTCAACTATTTTACTTACCGATATTTAATGAATAATACTTAAATAATTTTCGGTTTTTTAAGAAAGGATGAATCAAAAAAATATTCTTTTACATATCACAATGAATGCATACTTAGCAGGGACATTTTAAGAGCTTTTGCCAAACGAAGTGTATGCAACACCTCGAAAAATCATAAATAAGGTTTGAAATGAATCAGTTTCCACAAGGCATTGCTTGCAGGGGTGCCGATAACCTCGAAAAATTTCTTTTACCGACACAAGTTATAGGCGACACTATTTTACTTGACCGATTGTACTTTTGGTGAAAGGGCAAAACTTACAATCTTCGCCTATATTTTCATGCGTAATTTTTAAGCATGCTGAACGGACTTTGGATTTATTAAGTGTCCCTTTAAAAAAATATTCCATTTACATATTAACCATTTTTTTAGGTGTCATGAAGGACCCTACAACCTTTTCGCCATACCAATTCAAGAAGCTTACAAGAAAGGCTATAAGATAGAGTCAAAAATTCTAGATATTGACAATGTTGATTTAGTTATGGGTAAAGTAATGGAACAAGGCCCCGTTTTAATAATTTCTTTCACATCCCAACAAATTATGGCCGTTAGAGACAAAGACAGAAACATAGTGGAAGGAGATCCAGAAAAAATCATGCGAGTGACTTACGTGTGGGTGTTGTGTAGGGATATTTCAGAAACAGATCCTAGAGCGGCGTGGAAACTTTTAGATTTATCAGCGAGCAGTAATGAGCAACTAGTATGATTTCTCAGGACTTGTTCGTATGGGGTGGATAAAAATACCGCCACTTTTTCTACTTAATAAGAGTGATTGACAGTTTGTCTTTTTTGTTTTTTGTTAATAAGACAAACTAAAAATGGAGTACAAATGGAACGGAATAAAGTGCGTGTCGTATTGCCGGGAAGGCCAAAGGTGCAAAGATCTGATTGATATTATTTCAGATTTAAAAAGGCGACGATACCAAATCCAATTGTATGATTGTACAATTTATTGTATTTATTATATAGTTTTTAGAGTAATATATACTTTTTTAATAAAAAAAATTAAATAATCTGTTTATATGTAAAGAATTTGATAAGACCCCTTGGAGGCATGCTTGTGCAGTTTATGCACAGCCTTAACATTCTCTTGGATAAACACAGAAATGAGTCTTCTTCCAACATGTTGTCCATTACTGATGTCACTTCTTCCTCTCTTGAAATCTGCAACTCAATCTCCGATAGTGGTATAGGAAGGACATATTTTAATACAGGTAATCTGCTAAAATTTTATTTCCTTCATTCTAAAGAAGCCAGCATAATAAATAAATTATTGAGGTTGCTCTTTAAAGTCATTCACCTTGTTCGATTTTCTTCTAAAGGCTACAAAGATCCTTTAACTTTTGTCGCACGTCGAAAATAAATTATTTCTTTGTTACCGCGGCAGATGCTCTCTTTTTTTGTTTTCATTATTAATAATAACGAAAAAGTGTCTGTAAGATGTTTTCATTTTTTTAGTTTGTTTGAGAAAGTGAACATTTATATTTTGAGCTGCTTTAAACAAATGTTCGGGAAAGACGTTTTTGTCCATGGGCCAAACTCCAGCCGCTTTAAATCCGTTCACAATGTTGCCAATGATAGCAGCTCTTTGGTAAGCTTTTGCAAATAAACTTGCAACTTGATATTGCGTTACTTGACGGCCTGGATTTGCCCTCCACCAGTTTTTTGGTGCTTGAATATAGTAACTGCTCATAGGTTAAAAAAGGGTTTGTGAAAAAGTTTGTGAGTTTTTTCAGGGTAATTGTGGTAAAAATGAATAATAAAATATTCTCACCAAAAATGAGAATTAAGCGAATATCTAATAATTTCCTTATTAATGAAGTTCTTACTTATACTAACAAACTGTTATTTAAGGATGCTAAAGTTGCTGCTAAAAATACACGCCTACTTAAATAGGATAGAGGTTATGGTGCTGAACCGTGAAGTCAGCGTTAGATTGGAGTTTAACTGAAGCTAACTTACTCCAGTCTAGAGAACCCTTTCATATAGCCATGAAGAGGGCGAACCATTACCGCCGCATAGCGACCGATCGGCGGAACAACTTACCGATTACCGTGGATCCCGTCATCATCCGTGTTCCCGTTCACTATCATACGTGTGTATGCCGTGTGCACCCGTACGCCTTTAAGATTTATACACTTTTGCATGTGTTCGAACCAATTTTCGAAACATTTCTCCACTCTGAATTTGGTACCACAAAACATGGTTTTGGAAGGATTCAACAGCTTCTTAAGGTAATAAAAATCGCTGTCCACGCATTTTTTTTGACATTCGGGAACAATAAAAAACGTTAGACGATAAATCAGGTGAATACGGGCAATGAGACATTAATTCTTGTTTTTCTCCGTCAAATAATTAATTATTTGACGTGCTGTGTGAGAGCTGGCATTGTCATGATGAAGAATGATGTGACATTTTCGGTTGTGTTTCCTGATTTCAACGATGATTTCTGGAAAACAAATTGTTGTGTATCATTAAGCATTAACTGTTATCTGATCGTCTAAAGCAATAGTTGCAAGCGATCATTAGTTTCTGGCTCGTGCCAATATTTCCAAGTTTCGTTTCTTATTACGATGTTTTATACGGATTTTGCATGTCCTCGGTCGAATTTTTTGAACATTACCTCATACCAATTGACATGGGCCTGTTTTCGAGTTTATGTGAAATCCAACGGGAACAGATCTTTCACAGCTAAATGTTCATGCAAAATTGAATGTACTGCAGTCTTCGATATGCCCAAGGATGCCTCTATCTCACGGTAAGTCACATGCTGATCCTCTGTTGTTGAGTTAGGCTTTTACTAAAATCGTAAAAATCATTCAACGAAAACATTTACGTGAAGTTTCCATCAGTTCACAAAACTATTTTTTTTTAAACGCTCACTGTAAACAAACCAATTTCTGAGCTACTACTGATTTAACGATAACAAATGTCAAATTTTACAACAATAGTAATGTCACATCTCAATAGCGCGATTTAGTGGTCGTTTGTAAAAACTTAGAAGGCAATTCTCGTAGAACTTTTTCACTTTTCTGTTCATTATTTATTTGATTTGGAAATGAGATTTAGTTGTAAGTCTATGCAAGTGATATTGATAAGAGGTCTGAAAGAAAAACTTTAGTTTCTTTTAATATATTTTAGGTTTATATTTATCACAGCTACATTAGTCAATAATTGGATAGGCACTGAAATTACCAATACCGCATTCATTGAGTCCTCGTACAATTCTGAAGTATCCATCTTCACCCCATTGTTTCCCGAAAGAATTCTTTACAATCCAGAAATTTTTACCATTTTCAGAACCGTAACCAACAACAACAACACCATGATCTACGAACCTATTGGAACATCTTTTATCTTCGAAAATACCTAGAAAGAAGAGAAAGTAAATATTTTAAGCAATAAATCAATATTTCATCTTGCTTGAACATCATTTTTCAGAAAATTCTTTTATTTATTTTAGTCGGCTAGGTCAGAAGAAATAATAGGTAATGTGATACCAAATCTGCATGAAAAAGAAGAATTTATAAAAAAAATAACTTACAGTAACAATGTTATAGAACTAAATAACTTTTTTAAAGGACAGATGTATCCGGAACAACTTTGGTGGCTTGGTGTCAAAAGATAGCCAGTTCGATTCCGATCACCGGCTGGGAGTTATTTAATATTATTTATATAAGTTTCTAACCTAGCACAAAAATACCAAGTAAATCGTAAAAAACAAAAACTGGTTATTCAACGGAATCTCTTTTTAACCTTATATACTTAGTGTAACGTTTCAAAACAAACTCTAAACTTTTTCAAATAAATTCTTTGTCTTTGTTTGCAAACCAGCCTTCGACAAGTTTTATTACTTCTTCTTGTGAACGAAATTTATGTCTTTAAATGTTTTTTTTCAGTTTTCGACATACGTAATAGTCCGATGAAGCTAAATCAGGCGAATATAGAGAATAATCAATCAATTTAAAGCCTATCCCTAATTCGTTTTTTTGCAAAACTAACAGCAATTTGTGAGCATGATTTCTGGCGAAAACATCATATCTTTAGATACGTTTCCTCGGCGTTTTCCCGTAATTTTTTGGTGACGTTTAGTCAGTTAAAGAACAATATTCTCTAGTCAATATTTTGCTCTGTTCCAAGTAATCTACAAGATATATTCCATTTTTGTTACCAAAAACGGAAGCAAGAACCTTCCCTGATTCTTATAAGCGAAATTTCTTGAGGTGAGGTGAGCCAGCCTGTTCCCCCTTAGACCGTTCCTTTATCTTTGGATCATAATGATGGACCGACGTTTCATTCATAGATATCATTCGATACTAAAGGTACAAATCAACTCGGATGTTGCGGTTCTCAGTGGTTTCTTGTCGCCGTTGAGATATTTAGGGAACCATTTAACTGATAATTCTCTCATTCGTACTTCAGAATGTGCAATGTGAAAAACATGTTCATATGAAATGTTCAGGGACTCTGTTATAGGTTTCAGCTCAATTCGTTCATTTTTCAAAATCATTGCGTGCACAGCCTCAATATTCTCTCGCGTAGACACAGACACAGGTCTTCCAACACAGTGTTCATCACTGATGCCGGTTCTTCGTTTCTTGAAATCTGCAACCCAATATTTGGTAGTGGCGTAGAGAGGTCATTGATGCTTCAATGTATTAAAGATGTCCCTATAAATTTCTTTGGCAGAAAATTGGTTGCAGCCCCAGTGTCCTAGAATGCCCAAACTGCTACATCCAAAAATGGACTGTCGTTTAATTACTTGAATCAAGTACCATAACATTTGTTGACACTAAAAAAGTCAAGAACAACGAGGCAGACGATTAGTCGACAGGTCAAAATTTCGGGTCGCCATCTTGGTCTACAATAAAATCGGAATAACCAGTTATTAATACTTGTAGTATATGTTGTTACGAATGTCTTTTAATTGTATAATAATAAATTATTGGTTATTTGTAGTAGTGACTACTACTAGGAAAGACTGAAATTGAGTAACAGTGACTGTCCATAACATTGATTCGGTATCTTCAATACAAAATTTATATAAAGGCTAATTTAAAACTCTGGAAAAAGATAAAAAGTTCGTGATTTTTGTAAAAACAAAGAATGGATCTTGTGGCGAAATAGGAATATTATTTAAGTGTTTAACTGTAAATGAGAAGTTTAAAGTAAATAAGTGCAAGCCGACTGTAAGGAAATAAAGAATATTCTGTGAATACCTCGACAAACAAGTGTCGTACCAAATTTCATTTTCGTATCAATGCTACACAATACGTTTAAAATCAAACATTTGGACTGGCATACGATAACTATAGAACGACCAAAAAAATATGTGGAGAATATTGTAAAAATTAGAGATGATTTATTAAGTAAGAAATCATTCAGTGTCAAAGTTAATGCAAACCAAATATTTCTGATTGATTTTTTTTAATGTAATTATAAATAAAAAAAATTTAAAAAAAAATAGTACTTTACTTAGGTCCGGTTTAATGATTTTTTTTTCGTTCATTTTTTCCATTTGTACTAGGTTTTTCATTTGCTTTTGGTTTGGTTGTAATCTGCCGTACAATTTCTGATATCAAATAAAAATTTAAGTATCCAGCTTTTTTTATAGCCGACATGAGAAAAATTAATGCTTTTGGTGCAAATTCCAAGACTATCTAAATCGATATATAAAAAATTAATTTTTTTACTTTAGTAGAGAGTATACTTGATTCTGTTTTTTAGAAAATGTATGTCAAGGAATAATTTTGCTTATCTTGAGGTGTTTGCATTTTACATCTCCAGATATGGGTCCGGCAGATCGGCTAGGAAAGATTAGATTTGTGGCAGATTTTTTTTAACAACAAGATGGGAGAAATTTACTATCCTGGAAGAGAGTTGTCTTTGGATTTATCGGGGTCGTCTCCAGTTTAAACAGTATAAAGAATAAGCGGATAAGTATGGTATGAAGTTATACATGCTGACAGAGCCTAATGGACTTATTTTGAAATTTCGTGTCTACGAAGGTGCGACAGATGTTTATGGTGGAAAGCGGACATACTGAAAAGATTGTTTTACATTTATTGAGGAAAAATTGGGTGTGGGACATGCTGTTTATCTAGACAATTTTTACAATAGTGTTAATTTAGCTAGGAAATTACTTCAACAAAATACATACTGCACTGGTACGCTGAGAGCTGAGAGGAAAGATAATCCGAAAGAGGTAATGAGTGCAAACTTAAAACGTGGTGAGAATAAATCTATGTTTTGCATTGGAGTGCATGTCGGAAAATGGCGCGATAAACGCAATGTTTAATACATTTCAACAGAATTTGGAAGCGAAATGGGCATTTTTTAAAAACAAAAGAAATCAAGAATCTGAAAAACCTTCCGCAATCATTGGATATAATGCTTTTATGTCCGGTATAGATAGACAGGATCAAATGATGGCATATTATCCTTGCAGCCATAAAACCATTCGGTGGTACAAAAAGTTATTCATGCATGTGCTGAAAAAACTTTTTAAATGTGTGCTTCTTTACCTGATTCATAATCGTACAAAAATAATTTTGAATGGCACAAAAAAAAATACATCCAAGAATACACCACAATAAAATAAAACTATTTGTTGATATTGGTCCAATATTAGCAACAGCATCGAGAAGTTCATCTTCAGTTCCAACGTTAGTATATTTAAAGTCAGATATTTTGGTAACTACATCAGATGAAGAGTACTTGCAGGTGCCATCTTGAGCTGAAAAAAATAATTATTTTTTTTTACAAACTATAACTCTACATTATTAATTATTTTGAAAAGACTCAACTTGAAAGGTTAATTAGAGATTATTTCAAGTTTTTCACGAATTAGGATATATTAAATTACCAAACAGTCTACACAGTACATTTATCACTATCATTTCATTTTAAACCAAGCATTAGCTACTTACCAATATATGGGTAGATTTCTTCAGATTCTAACCCATTCTCTACAACATATGGGAATGTAAAATCTAGCAGACCACCAAGGCATCCTTCATTTAGACCTCTAGTACAGTCAACTAGTTGCTGTGGAGACAGAGAAACAAGTTTTCCAGATTTACGCTTGTAGGCGGCTTCAGTAGAACCGACCTAAAATATAATGACTTTCTAATAGTTTTGTTGCAGTAAACTAACTTATTTTATATTCCATGTCTAGTTATTTTAAAGTTTATAAAAGGATACACTTTTTGTAATTTTGTAAAACATATTGAAATATAAAGGTTAAAAAATACTAAAATATTTAAAAAAAAAACATAATAAATAACAAACAAAAATCATTAGAAAAATGTTACTAAATGACAAGTAAAATTAAATTTTACTCATGTTTTCATTTTAAAGCAAATTTCTTACAAGTTTTAACAAACTCTTACAGAAAATATTTTCCTTACTTCAAATATAAATAACTTTTCCTTTGCAAAAACACAGTTTATGATATAACACGTAGGTTGAAAAGTTTTTGGTCTAGCTATTTAAAACACTTTTTTTTACAAAAGCGATACAATCAGTCCAACGCTTTTCTAACATTTCTACACCTTTCTTCTAGAAGACTTTGTCTTTGGCCTCAGTTTCGGCGATAACTTCTTCATTGGAGCCAAATCTTTTTCCCGCGAGCATTTTTTGAGGTCTGCGAATAGATAGTAGTCGCTGGGGGCCAAATCTGGAGAATACGGTGGATGAGAAAGCAATTTGAGCTTCAATTCATGCAATTTTGCCATCGTAACCATTAACTTGTGACACGATGCATTGTCTTGCCATTTCTGCCTTCAAACGCCCCAATAACTTTATATAATATTTGCTATTGATAGTTTTTTTTTCCTTCTCAGCATAGTCGATGAAAATTATTCCATGCACATCACAAAATACAGAGGTCAAACCCTTCCCAGCCGATTGTTGTGTCTTTGGTCGATTCGGGCGGCTTTCACCTGCCCCTGTCCACTCAGCTGACTGCCGATTTGATTTCAGTGTGTAATGGTGGATCCATGTTTCATCCATTGTCACATATCGCATGAAAAACCCTTTTTATTGCGCTTAAACAGGTCCGAACAGCGAGCAGAATCATCAACACGTTGTTGTTTTTGGTCCACTGTGAGTAAACGCGCTACCCATTTCGAACAGAGCTTTCTCATGCCGAAATGTTCATGCAAAATAAGACCAACACGTTCTTTTGATATCTTTAGGGTGTCAGCTATCTCACGCAATTTCACTTTACGGTTATCTAAAACAATTTTGTAGATTTTCCGGTGTATTTACTTCATTTGGGCGTCCAGAGCGTTCAGCATCATTTGTGTCTGTACGACCACGCTTAAATTCAGCATACCGGTAAATGATGAGTAATTTTCCAGGAGCAGAATTCCCGTAACACTTATCAAGCCATTGCTTTGCTGGAACGGCCTTTTTCCCCCAAAAACAGTGTTTAATCAACACACGAAATTTGATTTTTTCCATTGTCTTGAAAATATAGAAAGTAGCGTCACTGAAACCTCTTGTAAATTGATGGTCGAAATGTCATGAAATTTTGACACGTATCGTTCGAAGGTTGGTACTTCTTAAAAATCTATGGATTTTTGGAAAAAGGCGACATCTATGTCTCGCATCATAAACTTTTCAGCTTACGTGTTATTTGTGTTTTTAAAATAGATTTTGGAACACTTATAAGATCACTTCGGTGTCTGTCCGTCTGTCACATCTGATTTTCTTCTAAACTATTTGTCATAGGAAGTTGAAATTCGGCACTAATATAAGAATTGATAACCTCATCAGAGCCGTGTTGTTTTGAAAGTTAAATTTTGACTTAAGGGGTTAGTTTTGGGAGGCGAAATTGGAAATAACAAAAAAAAAATTAACAGTTCATCGAGTGGGTTGTCAAATGAAAGCTTGTAAAAACACGAGTTTAAAAAACTATACAATGTAATTCTTGCGCACACTTTTCTTTGTTTTATTTCTAAAAGATTGTGAAAAATCGTTGTCCCCCATTATCTCGTAAAGTACTGATCAAAAAATTTTTAAAAAACTCTGGAATATTCTCAACAGGGCGTAGATTGAACGAAAATTACCACAAGTGTGGTCCCCTTAATAATTCATCAGGTACGTAAAAAAAACAAAAATTTCAAGGTCATCAGTTTTCAATAAAGACTGGAAAAAAAACTTTGCTGAAAACTCATTTAGGGTGTGTTTTGTGAAGTCATTGACCATTTAATGCTTCCGTAACAAAATTTTTATTTTAAAAGCAATCAACTTACGGAACACTAATTGCGTAAGTCTGACCTGCATTTGGCCGGTTTTTTGATATGATAATAGTCTGAGAGTAATGAAATTTTCTGACAAAGTAAAATCTAATTATGAAGCAATATTAAATTTTTAGAAACGCTAACACGCTCCGGATCTGGCCACTCAGCAATTTGGAACAGAGTAGAATATACAAAAATGTCATAAATTTCTTGCTGATGGATATTTCAAAAAGTTGAGAAGAATCAACACAGGAACATATTGTTAGGTATTATTAAAATAATAGAGAAAAGATGTGTAAACCTACAATATGAGTTGAAAATAAAGAGATAACTAAGCTATTAATAAGATAAATAAAGTATTGTTTTATTTGGATTGTGAGCGCGGAGTATTGCGTATATTTGTCAGTAGAAAATTTGACAAACACTTGTCAGTAATGAATCGTTGCATTTAGACCAAGAAGGCGACCCGAAATTTTGACCTGTCGACTAACCGTCTGCCTAGTTGTTCATTCTATCGAGTCGAATAAAAACCTTCAACGTTGATTTTGCGGCCCCCGTGCTCTCATCCAAAAATAGACTGTCGTTTATCCACTTGAATCAAGTACATAATATTTGTTGGCACTTAAAAAATCGAGCGCCTCAAAGGGCAGACGCCATCGAGTCCGGACCCAGCTTTAGGGCCCAAAAACGTCGATCCAAAAATGGACTGTCATTTAATCATCAATAAATTTAGTTTATTCTTGATAAAATAAGAGGGAACCTGCAAAAGGCAGACGCCGCCAATACCGGAGGACCCACTTTTTCCAGTCAAAAACGGTCATTTTTCGGCTTTTTGAATAATTAATACCGCAAGTCCTAAGTGTTGGGTCCTACGCGTCTGCCCAACTTATTTTAAAAAAAATTAGGCCTTAATTAATCAAATATCACGAGGGCAGACGCCTCGCTTGTACCCGAACAAGCCAAGGCAGTTTCGAAGTTCAAAAAAAAAATCAAAATTTTGTTCGTATAGACGCTATTATATGTTAAGTTCTACATAAAATTCGTACCGGATGACTGAAATTATTATTATTAGGCTACATTGTTAAAATAACTTTAGATGAATTTTAAAGTATTTACTTAAAATTAAGTATTTGCTAGATTTTTGAAGCGTTTACAAGAAATTTTTAATAAAATGCTTTTAAATTTTAGTATAAATTCAAAAAAATCAAGTAAATTAATGCTTGAACAATCAAGTAAATGTTTGAAATTTCGATTAAACGCTTGAAAAATTTAAAAAATACTTAATTTTGAGTAAAGTGAATTTGTTTGGAGTTGATAGCAGAATTCTCTCATTGTAGATGCAAATACATGTTGGGGTGCGCCCAAAAAAAAGAGATTTCCTATGCATTTTACTGGATTTTGCTACCTGTTTTGAATTAGTTTTAAAGGTTCACCGTATTTTAGGCAGAAAACCTCTGCTATACAATAGAGTGATAAAATGTAAATGGGGATTCATCGGTAGCATAACCGTCCGAGCGTAAGCTCCTTTTAGCGTTTAATAAATAAAATAATCTTAAAAATAAAGTTATAGAATTATAAGATTTATTACCAAAAACTTTTTAATCTATAGATCTATGTCTATATACAAATTCTTAATTCACGATATATAAGTACTTTAATTACAATCAAAAACAATCATCATCTTCAAAATCTGAAGACTCGAGTTCTATTAAATTGATAACTAAGGGTTCTATTTCCACAGTTTCTTCGATGTATTCGTCAAATTTCCACATTTTATTTTCTTCTTCTATAACATGTCGAATGGCTTTGTTCCCATTATCTTCTCTGATCCTCTCTATTCCGGCGAGTAATAATTGCCTTACGTCTTTAAGTTTGAACGTGGTGTTTTCCCTTGCAACCAAACCTTTCATTTATGCCCAAATTAGCTCTATGGGATTCAATTCGCAATGATATGGAGGTAATCTAAGCATTGTGATATTCCGTCTCTTTGCCATCTCATCGACTGCGTATTTCTTGAACTGTGCCTTATTTTGTTTCCCAATTTTAAGATTTTCCACTTTCAACATACCATCTTTATGTTTGAGATTTTTGTCTCTTATCCATTGAAGAATATCCGTTTTGTTCCATGAAGTTGTCGGGAGTCGTTCTAATAATCGAGAATGGTATGGGGCATTGTCTAATACTATAACTGATTCTGCTGGTATACATTCAATCATTTGTTGGAAGTACTCCTTAAAAACATCGGCTGTCATCTCCTCGTGGTAATCTTTAGTTGACTTTGATTCGAATTTCAACAAGCCACCGTCAACAAATCCGTTTTCACTTCCAATATGTGCTATAATTAGCCCGCGGCCTTTTCCTGAAGGGGGTTATAATCCAGTTGACCAACCTCCCATAAAAGCTTGCTTGGCACTCTTAATGTTTTTGTCAGAATTTTTTTACTGTGCGTCCCTCGTTAACCCAAATCTCATCTAAATAAAAAATATTTCTTTCTTCGGCTCGAAATTTTCTGATTGCTCGTAGATATTCTCTTCCCCAACAAATTATTTCTGTGTTATCGATAAGAACAGATTTTCTATTGGGTTTTTTTCCCAAGAAAATTCAGGTTATGAAGGATTTTCCGTAATTTCCATTTTTTTTTTAATCCGGTAAGTCCTGGTCTTCTCTGATTTCTTGCAAAACTTTATTTAGTGTAAGTATTTCTTTCTTAAGAAAAAAATAGTGTACTTTTCTTCTTATTGTGTTTTTAAAGTCTTCATCGACCTCTAAGGGCTCCTTTCCTTTGTGACTCTGAGGTTCGTTGCAAGGACCGCGTTTTCTTTCTTTTAGAAATCTATAAATAGTTGCTGATCCAACTCCCGTCATGTTGGCACAGGTTTCCACAATTTCACGGACTTGGCTTGTTGACTGTTGATGCACTAGGGCATCGTGGACGTTAAGTATCATTGTTTTTTCTCGCAGAAAAAATACAGATTTACAGACTCCGCGAAGTTTGATCGGGGCAAAACTGAAAGTTGAAGCCATCGCTGTTCTGATTTAAACTAAACATATTATAGTTATTTGTTTTATTTTTGTACTTACACAGAATATTTTTATTGCATACTTAGGTACTTAGGCACCTACCTACCGATAAGTACTTTGGTAAATTATATTCCAATAATTGCTAAAATCCCAAATAATTTTAACACTGTTATATTTCTAGTTCTTAAGAATTGTTAATTGTACTCGTTTAAGCCTTTATCATACAAATAAGATTGTTAGTTTCATCATTTACTCATTAAAATAAACTTTGAATTGTGCTGATTGATATAGCTTATTGTGTAGTTTACGACAGGGGTGCTCAAACAGTCGATCGCGATCGACAAGTCGATCGCGAGTGCTTTTTGAGTCGATCTCGAGAAAGAAATTCCGATATAGAACTATTCACAGATTTTGTTTTAGGTAACTAAATAAAATGTAATGAATAAACTAGTAAAATTTATTCGATCCACAATTAGGCCAGAATAACCCCCTCATCACTTTCTTTTATCGTAATAACCCCCTGCTAGCGGCAAAAGGCGGCTTTATCAAAGGAACTCGCGGTACTTGTCAAAGAAAAGCCGCGTTTTTGATTCCCGCCGATTTTTCTAGAAACTTCGGGCGGCGTGTTTGACGGAAACATTCGAGACTTCGTTCGCGCCGATATAAATGTTGCGCCTGCAGGAATAGGAGTCAGTCTGAGTTGTAACTTGAAGGCGATACATCGATACAAAGTTTATTAATAAATAGTCCAAAATGAGTGCGGCGAAGAAAAGTAAAACTTATCATTTTAATAACGATTGGGAGGAAGAATTTTTCTTTTGTATGGTAAAGGATAAGTGCATTTGTCTCATTTGCCGTGCGTCAGGTGCAATACCTAAGCGTGGGAACTTAGAGAGGCATCATAAAACGGTTAATAAAAACTATGAAAAGGATTTTCCGTCACAGAGTGAATTAAGAAAACGAAAAGTACGTGATTTGATAACTTGTTTGAAAAAAGAACAAACCATGTTCACAAGACCAGCCAAACAATCAAAAGCTGCAACGATCGCGTCATTTAAAATATCTCATATATTGGCGAAACACAAGAAACCATTTGATGATGGATTGGTTGTGAAGGAAGCATTTATTGAAGCGGGTGAGACTTTATTTGGAGATTTTAAAAATAAAACAGAGATTATGTCTGCTATTAGAGAACTTCAGTTATCTCGTCGACTGTCACAAGGCGTGTTGAAGTTATAAGTCAGGACATGGCAGATAAACTAAAACATGATATCGTGGAATGTACATACTTTTCTTTACAGTTCGACGAATTCACCGATATGACAAACACTGCCCAGCTGTGTATTTTTATTCGAATGGTATTCAATGACATGTCGGCTAAGGAAGAGTTTTTGACAATGATTCCTCTGAAAGGAAAGACCCGTGGCGAAGATATGTATGACGTTTTCTTCAATTTTGTAACAAACTACAAGCTACCAATATATAAACTAGTGTGCATTACAACCGATGGAGCACCACCAATGACTGGAAACAAAAAACGGTTTTGTGGCATTGTGTCGAGCTAATGATGATTTCCCTTCATTTTTCTCCTTCCATTGCATTATACATCAACAAGTTTTGTGTTCAAAAGTTCTAAACATGGAGGAGATTATGGGCATTGTAATAAAAATTGTGAATTCTATCCGTGCACGTAGCTTGCAACGACGGCTCTTTAAATTGCAGTTGGAAGATAGTGAGTCAGCTGAACACACTGATTTAGTTCTTCACACGGACGTGAGGTGGTTGAGTCGCGAAAAATTCCTAGAGAGGTTTCAAGAATTATTGCCCGAAATAACAGCTTTTCTGGACGAAAGAGGTGATGACACTCAGATGCTGAAAAACGGAAAATGGCTGACTGATTTGGCATTTTTGACAGACATCACAATGCATTTAAACACCATTAATTTGGAGCTTCAAGGTAAAGGAAAAACTATTATTGAGATGATTAGCGCAATAAACACATTCAAAAGTAAATTGAAACTTATGATAGATCAACTGAAAAGAAAGGATCTGAAAAATTTTCCGTCTGTGAAAGCAAGGATTCCTCAGGTGAATTATGATATTTATGAGGCAGAATTATCATTTATTTTGGGCCAATTCGAAATACGTTTTTATGATTTCAGTAAATTGGCAAATATCGCATCATTTATGAGTTATCCTTTTTCGTGTAAAAACATTGAGGAATTAGCTACTGAAATAGCAAGTCAGTTTAACATGGACTCATGTTCTGTTGAAAATGAGTTAGTGCAGATTATATCAGATATACATCTCAAAGCTACAGCATCTGATACAAAATTCTGGTGTTTTATATCTGAAGATAAATATCCGAATCTAAGGTAAATCGCCCTTCAACTGACGGCAATGTTTGGGTCAACTTACTTGTGCGAATGCCTGCATTTTCTGAAATGAAGATAATTAAGTCAAAATATCGCAATTGACTAACTGACGAACATATGTCATCATGCTTGCGATTAGCACTCGGTAATTACGTACCATCTTATGAAAAGTATGCTGAGGACATGCAGTGCCCCGCTTCAACATCCAAAGTCACTCTTTGGTTAAGTTTAGACACTAGAACTCGTTTGTTTTGTAAGAACCAATAAACTCGCAATTTTGAATAATTACGAGTTTTTTCATTGACATTTTAGAGCAGACCTACACTTACCTTGACTAAAAAAAATGTATATTGTGCGGAAAACTAATATCTATGCCACGATACACCCTACCTAGACGACAATCCTGCATTACACTTACTTGCAGCCTCTCAGAGTCGATCGATCGTAGTCTAACAATATTGAGGTAGATCGCCAGCAGTTCAAGTTTGAGCACCCCCCTGGTTTAGAATATATGTAATAAAATATTTTTTAGAAAAAGGTCGCACTGTTGTATAGATAGAAAATAAAGGTGATTTAAATTAAAAATGTAAATAATTGGTAGATAAATTTCGGACGCTTATGGTTTATGTCATTTTAATGTTGTGTGCTATCAACTCCAAACAATAGGGCTTTAAATACTTTAATATTTTATATAGAACCCATAAAAGCGTCTGTACTAACAGAATTTCGATTTTTTTTTGAACTTTGAAAACGCCTTGGCTTGTTCGGGTACAAGCGACGCATCCGCTGTCGTAATATTTTATTAATTAAGGCCTAAATTTTCCAAAAATAACTTGGGCAAACGCTGAGGACCCAAAATTTGGGACTAGCATCGTCTTCCGGAATTGGCGGCGTCTGTTTTTTGCAGGTTCCCTCTTATTTTATCAAAAACAAACTATATTTATTGATTTTATATGGTCAAATGACTATTTTTAGATTGAGATTTTTTGGGCCCTAAAGCTGGGTCCGATCTCGGCGGCGTGTGCCCTTTGGGGCGCTCGACTCTTTTAGTGTCAACAAATGTTATGGTACTTGATTCAAGTGATTAAACGACAGTCAATTTTTAGATGTAGCATGTTGGGCCTTGACAATCCAGGGCACGGAGGCCCCAAAATCAACGTTAAAGGTTTTTATTCGACTCGCCCGATAGAATGAATAACTAAGCAGACGATTAGTCGACAGGTCAAAATTTCAGGTCTAATTATTTTATTTTGAACAATCTCTGTTCTTTTTATTGTCTAAAAGGCATATTGTACAGATTAGTGTGTTTATAATATATCATATTATATTAAATTTTTGCAGTATCACAGGCGAATTGTAAGCATTTGCATTATTATTCAATTTTATTTTGCTCTCCACCATATAATTACTATTGGTAGAAGTTATATTTAATGTTTAATGTAGAAAAATTTATATTGAATTGACTTTATTAGAGTTTAGTTTTTATCCGATTAGACAAACGGACAAAAGAGTTTTATTTTGAGGACTAAAGCACTTACGACTGAGAAAGCCCAGCAAGATGCACAATCCCCTTGGTCTTTCACATCTGTAACTTGACCATCAGTTCTCCAATCAACTGATTCCGGAAGAGGAAGTCCAGTTTTTACATATTTAGAGACTTTAAAATTAGGCATTTTGGACGAGCCAAATGCTAGCTTAGCGTTAAATTCGTCTTGAGTCATGTCAGTGAATTTATTGACACCTGAAAAATAAATTATTAATAAATGCGACATATTCATCCATGTATTATATATTATTTTAATTTCATATATATTCTTTTATATGGTCTTGTCATCATTATATCAGCTTTTTAGTACATCATTTATCTTTGAGTATATGGGACCAGATAGATAAATATAACGTGACCATGCGTCCCGCTTTGAAAGGGATAGTCCCGTTTTTTAGGCAATGTATCCCGTTGTCCCCAACGAAGTTGTCGGGACGCAGAAATGTCCCGTTTTGACAAAATTCAACCCTCGACATTCGAAAAAGCTCGCGAAAACTATCGTGGTGCGGGTAGATAGGATACCAAGGATTATGTAGCGCGCGGTAAGGCGAGGGGCGGCAGATGATTTAATGAAACCAATCACAGCCCACAGTGATTGTTGCTGATATGAATGTAAAGAACGTCCCTACTACTGTCTATTTTATTTTGCGTTCATTTGCATAATCGTCGCGGCCCGTGGCTCCGTGGCGTAGTACTTGCTTGCGGTGCAGAAGGTCTCGGGTTCAATCCCGGTAGGTGGGTATGCTTATTTATTAGAGAATATATTGCCTGGCCATGTACATAGGTAGTAGTTGTTTGCAGAAATGCAATAACGTCCGCAGTAGAACTACCACGTTGTCTAAAAGTTGCCGTGTTTCGGCACTTGGACAACGTTGATGGGTATTACGACATCCCCGCCAATATCGTCAGGATATTAAAAAGGTTAAAATCCCTACTTAGGCGAGGAGGTGAACGATAAAAAAAAATAATTATCTACGCCCAGATTATCTAATAGTTCTGTTGACTGTACTATATAGGTACTCAATCCCCAGCTATGTAAGACTATATATGAAGTATCGAAGCTTTGAAACTTAAAATCAGTTGTCCTGTTTTGGGAGGAAAATAATGGTCACATTAGGTAAATATCTTTTCCATGCAACCAAAGTTGTTTACTTTTTTTATTTTCTGGGCGTTTATAACTAAGAGAAATGCCATTTTACAACACGTAAACAAAAGATGTTTCTAGCAACCAGAATTTAGTGGCATTAATTCTACCAATCAAAACAGACAGTTAATTCCACTAAATTCGGTCACCTAAACAGGTTCCTTGCGCTCTTTTGTTTACAGTGTTGTAAGATGTGGGCCTCCCTTATTTTCAAACTTCAATAGCTCCCGGATTTTTTTTAACACACTGTTTAATAAGAAAACCAAGATCATAAGATGTGTAACGATTGATAGCAAAAGAAAAATAAACATCTGACTCAGAGGAGACAGACTATAACATTGTTCGTTCTTGATTGCAAGTTACACTATTTTATAGCACTGAAAAATAAAGCGAGAATAGAGAAAATGTATAGAAAAAATTACTATAAAATGATGACCCCTTTAATTGTGGACAGGAATGCAGTATTTCGCTGACAAGGTTACATCTTACAAAAAGATTATTAAAGGATTTAAAAGAAGAGTAATGACACAGGACAGCGTGGCGGTCCTGGCTCCGTAGTTACCCTGCCGGTCGGTGTACGGTATCAAGGGTCCCGGGTGACAATCCCGGCAGGTCAGCGTAGTTACTTATTTAAATATATTTGACTTGGTCACATACATAGATATTAGAGGTTGGAGAGATGTAATAACGCCCGTAGCAGGACTACCGCGTCGTCTAAAAAGTGCCGCAAAATGTATGTTTTGCCAAGGGGTAATCCCTATTTAGGCAGGGAGGTAGCCAATAAACAAAAGGAGACCGGCTACGTGACTTTTACGTAAGTACGCATTCATCATTATATGATCAAAATAATATTCAATAATTAGTATTTTATAATCCCGTAAAATAAATGTTTGGGAGTTTATAAATTGCAAAATAAAAATTGTACGGTTACATGAAATTATTTTCTCATTATTAAAAATGTTACGACGGCAATCACTTTATCGTGCGGTTTAATATAAAACAACTAAAAACGGACAAGGCCCATATTTCAGTAGATTACCCACTGTTCTCTTATTCGTCAAATCTATCTCGAGATGCGTTTCGTCGTATCACGGCTCATCAGTCGGTCTAAGACTGACAAACAAGAGAACAGAATTTCCTAGTCTTTATCCAGGTACTTATGGAATATAATGGTAAGATATATCGAATTTTACGCACACTTAATACTTCATCGGAGGCTGACATAGCAGCAGCAAGCCGCCTGAGGAGTCGACAAAGGCAAAACTTCAACGCAGGCAGCGCGGTTTTCTAGGGTTCCCCTCGTTTTTTGCGTTAAACCACATATGCCTGAGGGAGATCCCTGGAAAACTGCGCTGCCTGCGTTGAAGTACTGACTTTGTCAACCACTCTGTCGGCTTGTTGCTGCTTTGTCAGCCTCCGATGGAGTATTAGGTAAGTGTAGAATTTGTTATATCTTACCAGTATTATCATATTAATAATATTTTTTTTCTTACCTTTTTTATAGGATACAAGCCCTTGTTTGTAGAGGACATTGTGTTCTTCGATAGAACGAAGATTTTCTCTAAAGATGTTAAAGCGTTTTGTTTCTTCAGCTTGGTTTCTATAGGTCTTGCCATAAGTCAGCTATAAATATGATATTGTTTAATTATCAGCGCTTATTACGGGAAGGAAAATGTTAAAATAAATCAGTTAAACCGAAGAACAAGCAATTCTATTTCAGGAGGAATCACCATAACTTGTGTACAATTTTACTGTCACTATTATTAAACTGGGCTCTCAGTTTAAGTTTACTTAATGCATAAGAAGGCAGAAAAAGAAGATCCAAATAACTATAGAGGCATAAATCTACTAAACTGTACACTGGAACTAACAACAAAGATTATTACAACAAAAATAAACGCGTGAAGACAACTGGAAGAAGAACAGCAAGGATTCAGAAGTGGGCGCTCACGCACCGATGCCGGATTCATTGTTAGACAGGTAAAAGAAAAATCCATAGAATAAAACATTCTAGCATACTTGTGCCTGATAAACTTAAAAAAAGCTCTCGACAATGTGCAAATAGAAGACGTTATTCATCTATTATATAACAGGAACATCCCATTAGACCTAATTAAAACTATCGAGAACATATATAAAGACAATAAAGTAGTGGCAAGACTAGCAGAAGGAATGACAGAACCAATCAACTATGAATCTGGAATCAGGCGGGCAGACTCATTAACTCCTCTTCTATTTAATATTGTCATGGATGAAATTACAAAGAATGTCAAAAGAAAGAAGAGATATAGAATGGGTAACAGAGAATTTAAAATTATATGTTATGCAGTTGACACAATAATAATGGCGGAGACTGAGAACGATCTGTAAAGGCTGCTATATGAATTCTACATAGCAGCAAAACAATATAATATGTCAATCTCAACTGAAAAAACCAAGACAATAGTAATAGCAAAAGAGCCGATTAGGTGCAAGCTGGTGGTGAAAGATAGACCAATATAACAGGTGATGGAGGTCGATTACCTGGGCATCAAAATATCTAGTATCGGAAAAATCGAGGAAGAAGTAAAACATCAAGTTAACAAGGCTAATAGGATAGCGGGATATCTCAATGATACCATATTTAGAAATAAATGCCTCTCCTTGGAGACAAAAACAAGAATATACAAGAGCGTAATACGACCAGTAATGACTTACACATCAGAAACAAGACCCGATACAGAGGATGCTAGAATCAACCGAAATGAGAATACTTAGGAGATGTACAAACAAGACACTGAGGGATAGAGAAAGGAGTATAGGTATAGAAAATATCAAACAGTGGATAAGAGGAAGAAAAGTGGAACACATAGGAAGAATAGTAAACAACAGGATAGTACGGATAGCAAAAGACAAGTCACCGAATGGAATAATGGATTAATGGGACGTCCAAGAAAGAGATGGAGCGACAATCTATAGAGCAGGGAACAAAAAAAACAGGTAATAGTGCCTAGCTATAAGTCGGAAGAAGAAGAAGAAGACTATTATTAAAATTACGATATTTTACAGGCAATGATTTTAAAATCAACAGCTAAATGAAAGTAGGTTTATAAATACAGAGAATTTTCTGTCTATACCCTATTTATTTGAAAGCGATAGCAATAAATCATCTACAATTATGCAAATTAGCATCAAGCAAGTAAGTTCCCTAGAGTTTTACCTACATTTTATCTGTAATGCAGCAGTTCAACAACTTTATTGGAATACCATCTGGCATGTTCGAATACAATAGGAAACCGACTCTTTTTTTGTTGTTTGGGGCTAAATAGTCTGAAATAGTTCTGGCCAGTGGTGGTACGCCTGGGCGTATACGTATTATTTGCGAATAGCATGAATGAAACAGTTTTATAGAATTTTTTATTAGAAAAAAAAAATAATTAATTAAAAAATATATAAATGAGGAAGTTAAACAACAATGGCATCCACTGCCACGTTCACATTTTATCTTCCAGTCTCAATACATGCTCGACGCATTTTCGTCAATTTTCTGTGAAAATATTAGATATGGCATTCTGAAAAAGGTTTTATACGTCTGTTAAATTTATAGGTCGTATTGTTCTGTGCCCATATATAAGTTTTATCGGAGTCAGCTCGCAATGATATGGTGGCAGGCGATAAACAGTAATATTACGTTTTTGGCCATTTCGTCGATGACGAAACTTGTGTACTTGTTTCTATTTTTGAGAACTTCAAGCTTTACAAGTCCTAATAATTCTCTCATAACGCTGTCTTTTGGAAATGAAATGTTTTTCTCGGTCATCCAAGATTGGATGGCCTTTTTCAGCCAACCCAAAGTTGCATTATCCATTACAATAAATAATAGAACCGTTCTGGTATTAAGTCTATTATCTGCAAAAACCAATCATTTAATACATCGGAATTTATATCTTCGTGATAATCTCCTGTTTTCTTGGATACGAATGTTAAAAGACCCTCAGTCTACAAAACCACTTTCGCTTCCAATATAAGTAATAATTAACGTACGTCCCTTACTACATGGCGGTTTAAGACCAGTAGAGAGACCTTCATTGAATGCTTGGCGAGCATTTTTGATATTTCCATCTTGCCAAGATTTCTTGACTGTGTACCTTTCATTTATCCGTGTCTCATCTAATTAATATGTCCTTTTTCCTTCAGAGCGAGCTTTTCCAACTTTCCTTAAATAGTCTCTTCTCCAGTGTATAATTTCTCCACTTTCTATCAATAAAAATTTTCTTTCATACCTTTTAAAAATTTTAAAACACTTCATAGTTTTACTCTACTCATTTTCGGTATCTCTGGGTGGCTTGTCGGAGCCTGCAGTATCACATCCAAAGTTGGAATTCTTTTTCCATAAAAAAGTAATGAACTGCCTTACTGCTTGTTTTGCGTTGTCTGTCAGCTGAAGTTCTTTTCTGCCTGGTCTCTTTTTTGGAGAGTCTCTACACCCCTCCTTTTCTTCTCTTAAAATTCTGTAAACTGTGGCTTTACCAAATCTGGTCATTAAGAAATATTTTATCACACAATCGTCCACACTTAAATCACAATTTTGATCGTTTTTACCATAGCCGAATACATTTTTAACTATAGGCTTTTCATTATGGGTTAGCTGTCCGAAGTTTTGGCGTTATACTGAAGAAGACATTTTGTTAACACACAAACTGACTTGTCACTAACTGGCTTGACACTTGGGCATGCTGCTCTAAATACCCCGTGGGGGGGGGGGGATAGAATATCTCCCCCGGTACGTTCTGCCTATCGTAGAAGGCGTCTTAAAGAACATCCTAGAGGATAGATGCCCAGATCCCAGCATCATCGCCCTGTGTGATACCATCGCATCGGCTTAGGCTGCGTGAAGTTGCTTAACGTTTCGTGGCTGTGCCGATGTCCCGGACTGTGGACTGTGGGACCAAATAGCATGATGAGGCACCTGGATACAAAAAATTTCGGAGAGAAAATAGCCCCCCGTTCGGATCTCCAGCGTGGGGGCTGGTTTAGGGGCGTCGACATGCCGAGATCATAATTTTAAAATAGATTTTTGCAACATACGAGGTTTAAACTAGAACATAAATTCAGTGCATCAAAATCTGCAATCAAATAAACCTCATGTACTCGTTCTCTTTGAGACCAAGGTCAGTTAATCGACCAGCACAGTCAACTATCCTTAACCTATTTTCGATTTAGGCATAACTTTGGAATCTGTCTTTTTGTCAGAAGCGACCTCTATTGCCAACAAGAAGAGGATCCCCCAAACTTTGGTGTTATGTAGTTAAAAATAACGAAGCGCCAAATCACAAGGTTCATCTGTATCCTCTATCGAGTACCAAGTGATACTAACTTTAGAACGCTTTTCGCTTCTCTTGCAGACACCATCGATCATTTACAAATTAACTATCCAAATGCCGAAATTGCCATCCTGGGCGACTTTAATGTCCACAATATCAACTGGCTTAAATATACAAATACTACCGACGAACAAGGTCATGAAGGTGAATCATTCTCAATCAGTTGTGGCTTAATTCAGCTTATTGACGAACCAACACGGATCCCTGATCGAGACGGGGAGTTCGCCAGTCTTCTTGATCTGTTTTTACCCACCAATCCGGAGATTTACACGGTCACCTTAAATCCGCCGTTAGATTCTTCCGACCATAAACTGTTTTCGACATCGAGTATCCTACCAATCAGTGACAGAGAGGCGCCTACACCGCGCAAGATTTGGCACTACAAATCTAGAAAAATGGGAACATCTCATGGAACATTTTCGAACTTTCCCTTAGTTAGACGTTTGTTTTCGATCCGACGACCCATCTGACTGCACGAGGGAGGTTTCCGATGTTATTTTAGCTGGTATGGAAGCTTACATCCCTTTTTCGAAGAAATGTCCTTCCAACGGCAAGCCTTGGTTTGACCGAAAATGCAAAGAAGCTGTTGCTTCTAAACATCTTGCCTACCGACAATGGCGTGAAAATCCTAACCCCATAAATTGTAACACCTTTGTTCGTGCCTGGAACAGATGCAAAGAAATTATCGATGAAACCAAGGAGGCACACAATTAACGAATTAGAAACAAATTTCTCGCTTGTTCCAACAATTCCAGGTCCTTTTGGTCAATCGCTAAGGCAGTTAGTCGAAATTTCACCAAATCTACCATACCACCACTCACACGGCCAGATAATTCTATTGCAACGACACCTGTTGAGAAAGCGAACTTGTTAGCTGAACTCTTTGCTTCACATTCTACTGTCGATTTCCAAGGAAAAACACCATCTACTATTCCCATAGTGCAGTCAAGGATGCCCGATATTGTCTTCAGACAGTGTATCATAAAACGTATTTTAATGAAGTTAGACACCAAAAAAGCTTCTGGCGCTGACGGAATACCTGCCATAGTTCTCAAAAACTATGCGAGGGAACTAACACCAGTTTTCCGTAGACTTTTCAACCTATCCTACAGAAAGGCAATATTTCCTTCCTGCTGGAAATGTGCCACAGTTCAGCCGATATTTAAAAAAGGCAAAAAGACCTTGCCAAATAACTACCGACCAGTCACACTGCTTTCAATAATATCAAAAGTCATGGAAAAGGCTATCAATCAGCATCTTTTAAAATATCTTGAAGGATTCAACATTATTAGCGATCACCAATATGGCTTTCGTAAACATAGATCAACAGGAGATCTTCTAACTTATGTAACACATGTTTGGAATAACGCAATTGAACACTTTGGAGAATCTCAAGCGGTTGCTCTTGACATATCCAAGGCATTCGATCGTGTTTGGCACGATGGACTATTGGCTAAGCTACGCTCTTATGGTATGTCTGAAAAGTTCTGTTTGTGGCTCTCGTGTTTCCTCCGAGAGCATTCTTTGCGAGTAGCAGTCGATGGGTTTCTTTCTAACACCTTCACTATCAACGCCGGTGTGCCCCAAGGCTCCATACTGTCTCCTACTCTCTTTCTCATTTACATTAACGATATGCTGGAAAAGACCGAGAATCCAATCTACAGCTTTGCAGATGATAGTACGCTTATCCCTTCATTCACTTTGAACGCTCGGACATCGGCTACTCAGACGAATATCCACAGACAGCAGGAAGTCCTTCAACTTAACAAAGACCTGGAAGAAATTCTATCTTGGGGTGAAGGTAACCAAGAGGAATTTAACGTTACAAAAACCTAGGCGGCAGTTTTTTCTAAAAAAGTTAACGTTGCTGAACCCGACATAGTTATGTCAGGGGCACTCCATTCCTCTAACATCGTCACTCAATTTGTTGGGCGTTAATTTGGTAGCAAATATGTCCTGGCGTGAACATGTTGCGTGCACAGCAAGGAGAGCTTTTCAAAAGCTAGGGAATATTGTTTTGAACTAGAAAGCTTTACACTCCTCAACAACTGTTAATTCTGTACAAAGCTCAAATTCGACCAACGATGGAATACTGCTCCCATGTTTGGGGCTCCACTCCCAAACATACACTGCATTTGCTGGATTCTGTTCAGAGAAGAGCTGCTCGTCTGATTGGAGATCCGGAACTGACCGACGGCCATGATTCGCTGGAGCATCGAAGAATGGTTGGCGACTTGCGCCTATTCTACAAGTATTTTTATGGAAAGTGTTCGAAGGATGTAGCCCGTTTAATTTCTCGCAGAGCGGTGCATGTTAGAAATACACGTCGCGCTAATACTTCATATCCGTATGAGGTTCAGTTTGTTACTCCTCGTACAACGCTTTTCAAGTAGTCTTTTATATGAAGAACATCATCCATTTGGAATAATTTGCTCAGGACTGCGTTTAACACCGAGTACAATTTACAGCGATTTAAGAACAACGTGAATCGCTTTTTCTGCACACGTGTCGCTCTGTAGCGCTTTAGGGACTTCCCTGCAGCACGTGTGCTAGACCCATAAATATATATATATATATATATATATATATATATATATATATATATATATATATATATATATTTATAGTTGGGGCAACAGGAAGATATGTAAATAAAATGATTGGATCGGCAATAAAACTTCGTTACAAAAGAGCGTTGTTACCTGAAAAATACTTGGGAATAGACAGCACGTCTCTGTTATAGGACCGCCGGTCAGTAAACTGGCATTTTTATTACTATCAGTCTCAAATAAATAGAGTATAAAATGCTTTTGAATGAATGAATTGGTATATATTTTCGCAGTAATTAAAAAACCAGTTATTTTTACTTTATATCAACGAATTTTATTAAGTCGGCATTTCCTGTAATACACCTCTTATCCTTTTTCAGAAAAATGTAAACATAGGATATAACTAAATATATACCTTAAAAGTTTGAAATTTAGCCTTCTGCTGCTCTAAAGGTGATGCACTAACGGCAACTACAACAGCTACAACACAAACAAAAATGAATACCTTCATGGTTGTTTTGGATTAAAATATTTTAAGTGATATAAACCTTCTCTATTTATATTAATTTTTGTTAATGAAGTAGGTACTTAAAATTTTTCCGTGACGTACATACTTATATATTTAAGGATGAACAGCATAATTTACTTCTTAATATTAAATTTCATCCTAAAAAATTGTGTAACACATTTGTCCTTAGTAGAAGATATATATCACTACTAAATTTGTAAATATAGGGCCGATGCTATAGAGTCTATTTTTTTTTTTATCTTTGTAGAAGTCTTGATAGAGTCTTTTGCAGTTACGTCATCAAAATAACGTACAATCAAGCATTTTTACAAGCTTTTAGATATTCTGTCAAATCAGCAAAATATCAGCCAGAGATCTACTAAAACCTGCAAAAATTGCAACATTCTTCAACTTCACCTTAAATACTTCAGAAAAAATACGAGGCATATTCGAAAAGTAAGGGCCGTTTGGTCATAAAAACAATATATTCGTTAGAAAAAGTTTTATTAACGGTTTTAGTTTTCTACGAACCTATTTCAGTTTTCCACATAATCGCCGTTCCCTTCTAAGCACTTTTCGTAACGCTGCACCAGCTTCTTTAAACTCTCTGCATAGAAGTTCTCCACCTGGGAATTGAACCAGTTGACAACGGCGGTCTTGAGTTCCGCGTCGTCTTTAAACTGTTGTCCACCCAGCCACTGTTTCAAGTGCAACCGTCGATCAGATCGCAGTTTTTGGTCTACTTATTGAACGATTTCATCGGTCTGGATACTCTCCCTGCCACTCCGCTCTTCATCATGCACATTTGTGCGGCCATTTTTGGAGTATTGGCGCCATTGTCTATGCTTTCCTTCACTCATTATTGTAGGTCTATAAAGTAGGCACAACTCCCAATAAATTTGAGCAGCTGATAATCCTTTTACACACAAAAATCGAATCACAGCAAGCACTTCGCACCTGGCGAGAGCAACGATTTTCGCGGACATTGTTGTCTGCATTCACCGACAGGCAAACGACTACTGGATCAAAGGAATAACTTCAGTTCCTTTGGAAACAATCAATAGATGGCTCTGCATGTGTACAACTTTGTTCAGACCCGCCAATATTTAAATATAAGCAAACGGCCCTTACTTTTCGAATAGGCCTCGTATATAGCATTTTCCATCAGTTCTGCTAAACGATTATACATTCATAGCATTCATATCAGTAATCTTGAGGACGATATTCTGGAAGTGGATTCTATAAAAAATTTTGGAGTAATTATAGATAGTAACCTTAAGTAGGATCGTCATATTCTTAGTCTTGTGAGGAACATAAAGGAGTTGATTCATAAGTTTTATCCTGAGAGATACTGAGTAGGAAGCTTCTAATCAGTATGTATGAGGTCTTGTGGAGACTCTGTTAAAGTAGGGTATAGTTGTGTGGGGTGGTGTTTACTAGAATTCCATATATCCCTTGAAGGTGGTACAACATTACCTTGTCAAGGTAATATTTCGAAAAAAACAACAGTTTTCTACCGACCACCGAGGATGTGCTCCTATATTCATAAAACTAACAAATTAAAACAATTTGTGAATCACGCTCATGGTACCAGATGTATGGTCAGTAGGTGCTTAGAAATGCCTATAAATAGGACGACAAAAAAACTTTTTCTTATTTTGCTACCAAGATGTATAACCTGCTCCCTCTTGAAATTAGGTTCTTAACAAGACCATATAAGTTTAACAGCTCATGTAGGGTATTTATTTGTAAAAATTTAGCTAAATTCAAAGAGATATTTTGATCCCTTATAAGTTGATAGTATTATCTTGTAAAAGTGTAATGATGTTTATGTACATATTGTGGGTTCTCTTTAATTATCGTATTTTTATATAATTCAAATGATTTTTGAGTTTTGATTTTTTTTCTTTTCTTTTTTTACATTATATATGGTACATACAGGTGTTCACTTACCTACGTGCAGTACAAAATTCTGACATTTAATCACTCCGGAATGTTGTAAATCAATTTTGTAAACTATTATGATATCGTAAACTATTATGAATAAACTATTATAAATTATTATTGTTCTTTAGGATATCGCAACAAAAAAAAAGGAAATAGTCACATAATTTTACGTCTAAAAATTTCAGGTTATCTTGGATAATCACGGTTTAATTCTGGTTAGCTGAGATTATAGAACAGTTAGACTTAGTTTTAAAATCCGTAGATATCATGAAAGTTAAAATAATTTCCATAAACTAATATTTCTGGTTCTGACTTTTTTTCCCAACTTTGTAAGTTGTGGGTTATTTTATCTCGATTATTCAACACTGCTTTAAATGATAAAATTGTCATATCCTGTTAATTGAATGAAGGTTAAATGATACTATTGTTATTTTGTCGCATGTATGACGTATAATTTTTAATACTTTATCGTTACTGTGGCCTATTGATAAAAACTGACAATAATATAAAAAAAATATTTGAAAAAACTTTTGGTTTTTTCATCATTTTTAAAAATCTTGCGCAATTAGTGTTCCGTACGTTGATTGCTTTTGAAAAATTTGTTTCTGAGGTATAAAATGATCAATGACTTTACAAAACACACTCCAAATGTGTTTTCAACAAAGTTTTTTCCGATCTTTACGGAAAACTGAAAACCCTGAAATTTTTGTTTTTTTTTATAAACCAGATAAATTACACAGGTATACGAAAAAAATTTCTGTCTTTTAAGTGAGACACGTGTTTTCGTAAGTATTTTCTTATGCTGAATCTAAAAAAATTCTAAAAAAAACATCTACCGTGAGGTTTTTTCGAAAACACACTGAAAGTTGTCTGAAATTGAAAAAAATACATTTTAATAAATAATATAAAACTGTATAATCATTAAATTTTTGGAATAAAACTATTATTTCGGACATCTTTAAATGTTCTGAATCTATATTTATCATAAAAACTTGAATATATTAGATTTTAGTCTTCATATATAACAAAAAAACACGCACACATCACCTTTAACTAAGCTATGCAGCAAAATGTGTAAAATAAAGGTGGGTAATTGCTACATTAAAAAATTGTTTTTAATTTTTATTAATATTGAGCAAAACTATTATTGCTATGTTTTTGAAGTTCTTAAACATGACTTGATATCAAAAAATAAAGTTTTATGTTCAGTTTCAACACATAGCACCTTTGCAAGTGTTAAAAGCGATTTTTTTGTTAAAACTGGACATAAAACTTTTTTTTTTGATGTGAAATCAGGATTAAGAACTTCAAAAAATATAGAAATAATAGTTTTGTTCAATATCAATAAAAATTAAAAAGGATTTTTTTTTGTTTAGCGGTTGCACATATTTATTTTAAACAGCATTTTACTATGTATCTTAGTTAAAGGTGGTGTATGCGTGTTTTTTGTTAAACATGAACACTAAAACCTAACATTTTTAACTTTTTATGATAAATGTAGATTCAGAACATTTAAAGATGTCCGAAATAATAGTTTTATTCCATAATTTTAATGATTATACAGTTTTACATTATTTATTAAAATGTTTTTTTTCAATTTCTGGCAACTTTAAGTCTGTTTTCTAAAAAAACCTGAATGTCTTTTTTTTATGATTTTTTTGGATTCAACATAAGAAAGTATTTAAGAAAACACGTGTCTCACTTCAAAGAGAGATTTTTTTTTGCATACGTGTGTTATTAAAGCTAATGATAATTTAGTTCAACCTACACCGTGTGGAAAACATTCTAGGATTTTTTTAAAAGTTTTTTGATCAGCGCTTTTCGAGATAAAGAGAGGGAAAAGCGATTTTTTGCAATTTTTTAAAAATAATGCAAAGAAAAGTGTGTGCAAGAATTACATTATATATATTTTTACAAGTTTTCACTTGACACCCCACTCGATGAACTGGTAAAAAAAAAATTTCACTTCCGATTTCATCCCCAAAAATTAACCCCTTAAGTCAAAATTTAACTTTCAAAAGTATACGACTCTGATAAGGCCATCAATTCCTGCCAATTTTGAACTTCCTGTCAAATAGTTTTTGAGAAAATCGGGTCTGATAACCGGACAGACATACAGACGGACAGACAGACACTGAAGTGATCTTATAAGTGTTCCGAACGGAGCCAAGAGGAGCCTAGGCCATATCTTCATTTCGTTAAAAATAAATAACTTGTTAATGTCAATAATATAAATAAAATTTTAGGTTTTTACAATCATACTAAATGAAGATACAGGCGATTTATTTTATTGATTTAATTTCTGTTCACCCAGAAATTGTATGATCGCTGTAGCCAGCCAATTAGTGTTATCTGCTGAGTGTAGTGATACTTCAGATTTTGTCTTGGATAGTGAATATTATTGGTTTCAAACACTGACGCTTTTTTTAACTCCATGAAAACATTAGTTCTTTTTATAAAACCGATTAAGCAGCAACTTCTAGCATTGCAATATATTTCTAAATGTTTTGTTATATATTTTAATGGTCCAGTAATATTTGCCCAATATTTTGAGCCTTCCCTACATCTTTTAGGTAGATAGTGAAATTATTGTCTTTTCCGTGATCATTGCATTTGTTTGTCGAATACTTTCTTAGAATTTTTGTGAGCAGCGAGGATTATTATAGTAAACGTAAGTATTGAGATAATTCCCCAAGAAGAAATTTATGGGTGTCAAATCATTTAAAGGTCAATTTATGTCGCGACTCTTGGAAACCAATTTCTAAGGGAAAATTAGAAAATGATTGGCCAAGATATTGATAGATGTTGATTTATGGGTGGTCGTGAGAACTCCTTTACCTGATAGTCCCATTCAGCAAATATCCCCCTTTCCCCTGACGATCTCCAGGCTCCCTCTGACCCGGAGGGTAGTAATCTGGTAAAGGTCCCGTCTCAGGGTTACAAGTTGGTGGAGGGCAGCAGTGCTACCAGTTTTGTAAGGGGGTCATCGAGAAATGATTTCCCTAAAGGTCCCTCGACGGACTGATAAAGGTGCAGCTGTATCAGCCCTATCGGTTTTATAGCTACGACACAAAAAAGGAATGGTGCTAATTACTTCCAAAAAAATCTTAATGGCTAATAGAAACAACAAATTGGCCCTCAGTCCGTGACACCTCTTAAATGAGACGATGATGCTAAGAATCTCCCCGTCCTCTACAACTAAGAATAGGCAAAGTAAACATAAGATCAAAGTTTACAACTAAACAATATGAATTGCTACCCGGAACGTACGTAGTTTATATATGCCAGGAAAGCTTGCAAACGTTAAGAGTATAGATATTTTGGGACTCATTTAAATTCGATGGTCCGGATCTGGAATCCAAAAACGAGAAATAAATTCATCTACAATTTAGACACCATATGGTACGATTATACTTGTTAATGATGAAACTGCGAAGTCCGTCAAGCATTTTGTGCTTATAAATAACCGTGTCATGATATTACAACTACAGACATCACATCGAATATTAAATATTATACAAAAATATGCAACTACTAACGATAAGTCAGATGTAGAAATAGAAGAATTTTATTCTATAGTAAACGAAGTTATGAAGCTCACAAACACAGGAGAACTTACTGTTGTCAAAGGTGACTTTAATGCCAGTGGATGTAGTGCAGTATGGCCTGGGAGAGAGAAATACCAGAGGAGATGGATTAATATAGTTCAGCGTCGAACATAACCTCTTTATCGCTAACACTTTCTACAAGCAGCATCCCTGGAGATTATATACATGGAAATTACCTACTGACTCCATAGGAAATATCATAAAACATCAAATTAATTTTATTTTGGTAACAAATAGTTTAAGGTATACATATTTAGGCAGTGAAATATCCTAGCGCAGATGTAAAGAGCGATCATAACCCGGTACTCATGGACTTCCGGTTACGACGGCTTACAAAGGTTAAGAAAGTGTAATCATCACCAAAAATAAATATCAGACAACTTGTAAATCATGATATTTAAGATCATATAGGCAATAAACTCGAAAATGAACTAAAGATAATTCAAAAATCAGTTCCACTAGAAGTATAAAGAACGTAAGAAAGAAGACTTCAGAAGTTAAATATAATACTATACAAAGAAATTAACAGAAAACTCGTAAGAGATGTAGAGAGGTCAAAGAGCAATGGATGTCTGGAAATCGCAATGAAATCGAAACTCTCCAAGAAAAACACGACTCTTAAAAATGTAAAAGAAATTATAAACCTATGTAAAAAACAACAAATTCAAATTCTGTTTGATATTAACGATTTCATTTTAGATATTGAAGAACTTAAAAAATGGAATCAATACGTAGAGGAGCTTTTCGATGACAATAGACCAAATTACCACCATTAGAATATGAAAATATTAATAAAAATGGGTTAAACTTCACCAAGGCTGATGTAAAACATTCAATAATGGCTCAAAAGAATGGCAAAGCCACAGACCCACTGGAGTTGTTGAACTGATGGCTGAAGGAGAAGGGAGTGGTTTAAATCTTTTAACCTTCCAATTTAATATAATTTACGATTCGGGAAAAATTTCTTCTGATTGGTCGAAATCGACATTCATCACTCTTCCAAAAAAGAATCATGCATATACTGTGATGACTATCGCATGATGAAAAATCATGCTGTGATGACTATCGCATGATCAGCCTCATATCTAAAGTACTTAAAATCTTTCTCAAAATAATTCACGCTCGAATTTAGCAAAAGTGAAGAAAACCAACAGGAGCACACGCAATTTGATTCCGAAATGGTTTCCGTCTCGCGAGGTATTATTTTCCTTGAATGTATTAACTCAAGGATGCAAGGACATGAATGTTAATGTATTCGCCTGTTTTATTGATTATAAAAAAGCCTTTGATAGTATCAAACATCATAAACCGATATAAATCATCAAAACAACAGGAATAGACAAAGATGATATACACCTTATCTCTAACCTCTACTGGCAACAAATAGCAGTGGTTAAAATAGAATGAGCAACATTCGAGGCGATATTCATCAAGAGAAGAGGGCGACAAGATATTCTGTCACCACTGTTTTTTAATATTTACTCCGAGGCAATTTTCAATCAGGTCTTGGAAGGTATTACGGAAGGTATCAATATTATCCACAAAGTTATAACTAATATCAGATATGGTGAAGATATTGTGGTGTTAGCTGACAAGATACAAGATCTGCAAGAGATGATGGACTGTATTGTTCAGTGCAGTGAAAGCTTTGGGTTACATATAAATACTACAAAAACCAAAGTAATGATTTTCTTAAAGACAGTTATTCCAGTTCATCTCACTATTAAAGGAACCTATGTTCCCATAAAAAAAAATTAGCTCGGGAAATGAGTAAACAAGAAAAGCATTCATCAATATGAAGAAATTCTTTACGAGATAAGACCGAAGTTTGAGACTTAGAATCCGTATGATCCGATGCTATATCTTTTCCATTCTATGGATGCGGAGGCTGGACGCTTGACCCAATGATGGAAAGAGAATAGATTCCTTCAAAATGTATTTATATAGCCTCATATTTCTGAACACAATCTTGAAAGTTGTTTTAGTAGCTTACGGGCATTATTGTCTCTATTTACTTTGTTATGTCCCAAGTACTACCTTATATCAATCTTTAAATTTCCAGTCTAAGCTAACAACAGAAAATATGCTACGGTAATACATTTTATTTAGTTGTTTCAGTAAATATTCAAAATAAGAATAATATAATTCGTAAATAACCGGTCAAGTGGAAGTTGGACTTGCGCAATTAGTGTTCCGTACGTTGATTGCGAAACACATCCCAAATGAGTTTTCGACAAAGCTTTTTTCCGATCTTTACTGAAAACTGATGACCTGGAAATTTTTTTTTTATATATATCAGAAAAATTATTAAAGGTAATATACTCGTGATAATTTTCGTTCAATCTACACCTAAGGAGAATTCCAGAATTTTTTCAAACTTTTTTGATAAGTACTTTTCGAGATATGAGGGGGGCAGCGATTTTTCTCAATTTCTTAAAAATAATAAAAAAAAATGTGCGCAAGTATTACGTTATATATATTTTGGAACTCGTGTTTTTACAAGATTTCATTTGACACTCCACTCGAGGACCTAGTAAATTTTTTTTTTCACTTCCGATTTCACTTCCCAAAACTAACTCTTTAAGTCAAAATTTAACTTTCAAAACTACACGGCTCTGTTGAGGTTACCAATTCCTATATTAGTGCCAAATTTCATCTTTCTATGTCAAATAGTTTCGGGGAAAATCGGGTGACAGACAGACAGGCGGACGGACGGACGGACGGACACCGAAGTGATCTTCGTTCCGTACAGAACACTAAAAACGATCCCTAAATCTTTTTGCTACCCTTTTAAAACTAAAAATGATATGTGCGATAATAAATTTTACGAGGCTGGTTTGAAAAGTCCGTGCAAAGTCCGAGAGATGGCACCACCGGCGCGTATCGAGATCATGTTTAGTTAGTAGCATCTCTTGAATGAACGCACACCAAGTTTCAGCCATATTGGTCTATTTCTTTGTGTTTGGCATTCGTGTGAATCAAGGAAGTCGAGTGATTTTCAAGAAATGGACGAAAAAGAATTTTGTGTGGTGATTAAACATTACTTTATGAAAGGCAAAACGCCTCAGGAGACTAAAGAGAAGCTTGATAAACATTATGGTGACTCTGCACCTTCGATTAGAACAGTTTATAAGTGGTTTCAAAATTTTCGGACTGGCCATATGGGCACAAGTGACGCTGAACGTTCTGGACGGCCTGTGGAGGTTACGACTCCAGAAATCATTGATCAAATCCATGATATGGTGATAGATGACAGAAGAGTTAAGATGCGTGAGATTGCTAGTGCTGTGGGCATCTCGACTGAACGGGTACATAATATTTTGCATAAACATTTGGACATGAGAAAGCTATCCGCAAGATGGGTGCCGCGATTGCTCACGCTTGACCAAAAACGGAATCGTGTGAAGTGTTGCAAGGATGGTTTGCAGCTGTTCCAGAAGAATCCGGAGGACTTTAAGCATCGTTTCGTCACTGTGGATGAAACATGGATACATTACTATACTCCTGAGACCAAACAACAATCTAAACAATGGGTTACCAAGGGAGAATCTGCTCCAAAAAAGGCGAAGACCGTTCCTTCGGCCGGAAAGGTTATGGCGACTGTCTTTTGGGATTCGCAAGGGATAAACCTCATCGACTATCTGGAAAAGGGTAAAACTATTACAGGTGAATATTATTCATCGTTATTGGACCGTTTGAAAACCGAGCTGCAAGAAAAACGCCCGCGATTGGCCCACAAGAAAGTCCTTTTCCATCACGACAACGCACCAGCACACTCCTCAGCAGTTGTGGTCGCAAAATTAATGGAAATAAGGTTCCAACTCGTTTCACATCCCCCTTATTCTCCAGACTTGGCTCCCTCAGACTACTATTTGTTCCCCAATTTGAAGAAATGACTGGCGGGACAAAGATTTTATTCAACCGAGGAGGTGATTGCAGACACTAATGGATATTTTGCAAACTTGGACAAATCCTATTATTCGGAAGGGATCAACAAACTAGAACATCGTTGGACGAAGTGTATAAGCCTAAAAGGAGACTATGTCGAAAAATAAAAAAGGTTTACCCCAAACACATAAGTAGTTTTTATTTTTGCACGGACTTTTCAAACCAGCCTCGTAGTACTTTCGGTATCAGAATTTTATACTTGCATTACCGGTAAAAATATACTTCAATAACGTTGTTAAAGTCTACAGCTGTAACTTTGCAAGAAAAAAAATCTGTTGAAAAACGAAATTTTCCCGCTAAACCAAAAGTTGACATTTTTTAATATGTAAAAAAAATTAAGACTAAATAAACATAAATGAGTCATCACAAAATGTTTTTTTTTTTTTCTAACCGGATTTAGTCGAAAAATAATTTTTAAGGGTCTGATTATATCGAGATATATTTGTTATATTTAGAAAACAAAAATTACTTTGTCTAGTCAAAATAAATGTAATTAATAGTGATTTTTCATTACTCCCGGAACAAACATGTATGTGTACGGAGCAATTATAAGAACACTTCGGTGTCTGTCCGTCTGTCACACTCAATTTTCATCGAAACTATTTAACATAGAAAGTTGAAATTTGGCACTAATATAGAAATGGATGGCCGCATTAGAGCAGTGTAGTTTCGAATGTTAAATTTTGATTTAGGAGTTAGTTTTGGGGGGTAAAAAAGCTGCTAACAGAAGACAGATAAGAATTCCAGGAAGAGAACCCTGAAGAAGAACAGAATAAGGGAAAAAAAAGATAGAACTAAGCTATTAAGAAGTAAAGAAGACAATAAAAACACTCAAAAATAATAAATCTGCAGGGCCTGGGGGTGTGGTAAATGAAATGAATAAGTACGGGTCTAATAAATTACATCGAATGCTGAGAAACATGTTCCACAGAGTGATAAATGGAGAAAATAACAAGAGGAATGGTCAAAAGCCTATATAGTATCTATATTTAAAAAGGGAAACTGCAGAAAATGCACACACTATAGAGGCCTAAGCATAATATCGAGTATGGGACGTTTGTATGGAAAAATTATTAAAAATATCATAGAGGAAAATATAAAAGGAAAAATTGGAGAAGACCAAGCAGGCTTTACGGCCGGAAAATCATGTATAGACCACATATACACTCTAAAAGAAACAATGAAAAAAAAAATTGGCAAAGAATAGAGAAGTTCATTTAGCCTTCATAACCATAAGAAAGGCCTATGACTCAGTACCAAGACAAAGATTATGGACCGCAATTAAAAAAATAGGCATTGACAAAGAACTAATATACGCAGTAAAAGCTCTCTAGGAAAACAACACAGTGAACATAAAAATAGGACATAAAATAGAGAAGAGACTCCAAACATCAAAAGGCCTATTACAAGGATGGTCTACATCCCCCACACTATTCAAAATATACCTCGAACAAACATTAAAAAAATGGAAGCTAAAATGTAGTGGAATGGAATGGAGAGAGATTACTTATATATTCTAAGTTTCGCAGACGACCAAGTAATCATAGCGCAAGATGAGGAAGACTTCAGTTATATGGTAAGAAAACTGAAAGTAGAATACAATAAAGCAGGATTAGCAATAAACTTTGATAAAACGGAATATCTAACAACAAAGGAGGGAAACGTGGAGAATCTAGAAGTTGATAACGAAACAATAATCAAAGAAACAGATAGATTTAAATATTTAGGAACCATCATTTCAAGAAACGCAACATTAGAAGAAGAGATTAAAGCTAGATTAGGACAAACGCGGACATGCATAAGACAATTAAATTCGATCCTGTGGGACAAGCACATTACAAAGAGAAACAAAATAAGCATATACAAATCAATAATACAAAGCATAATAACATACGGGTCAGAAACAAAAGAAATAAATCTAAAATTAACGCGGTAGAGATAGAGTATTGGAGAAGATGTTGTAGAGTGACACTTATGGAGAGAATAACAAATGAAGAAATAAAAAGCAGAATGAACATCAAAGAGAACGCAATAAACACCATTGAAGAAAAACGATTAAAATGGTATGGACACATTAGACGGAGCGAAGCTAATTGGTGGATAAAGAAAATAACGGAGTGGAGCCCTATAGGGAGAAGAAAAAGAGGAAGATCCAGACGATCGTGGAGAGAAGATGTGGACGAGGCTATGGAGGACAGGGGTCTAACAGATGGAGATTGAGAAGATAGAAACGGATGGAATCAAGGGCTGAGAGAAGAAAGATAGCGTCAGCTGTAGAAAATCCTTGATATATATATAGATCGGAAGTGAAAAAAAATTTTTTTACCAGATCATCGAGTGGGGTGTTAAATGAAATTTTGTAAAAATACGAACTCAAAAATATATAGGATATAATGCTTGCCCACACTTTCCTTTTATTATTTTTAAAAAATTGCCAAAAATCGCTATCCCTTATCGCGAAAACTACTGATCAAAAAATTTTGAAAAAATTCCGGAATGTTCTCCACAACATTGAACGAAAATTATCACGAGTGCATTACCTTTGATAATTTATCTGGTATATAAAAAAAATTTCATGGTCATCAGTTTTCAACAAATATCGGAAACAAACTTTCTCATTTGGGCTGTGTTTTATGAAGTCTAAAAAAAAATATATTTTTAAGGCAATCACGGTACAGAAAACTAATTGCGCAAGTCTAACTTGCACTTGACAAGTTACTTTTTTTATTCGTTTATTCGGAATAAAAATTTAATAGAGAGACAGGTTGTTGTCTACAATGAGAAATTTTGTCAACAAATTGTATAATTTTTCGAAATTTTTTATCCTCTGATAATAATAACAGTGCTGTTTTCCAGTATTTTTTTATTTAATTGGCTATAAATTTAAACAATAATATTTACATTTGGTTGACTCCTGCTGACTCATGTCTGACTCATGTTCTTTTAATTTGAGAAATATTTGTAGGGGGTAGTTGTTCCGCTCTAATTATTTACCCCTCTCAAAAATAAAATTACTTTTAATTCTGTTAGAAAATTTAACCCATCTGTTTTGAAGTATTGATTTTTGCATAAATTCGAATAAAAAACGTATTATTTCGTTTCAGAAAGTGGATTTGATAAGTTTGGTAAATTTCTACGGAATGGCGCGAACTTTTGTTAAGGATCATGAGTGTTGGTAAAAACACTCTGGTATTATTTTTGGTATTACTAGAATGCTGATTTTCTACTCTTTCCAATAATACTAAAAATATTTGGATATCCAAAAAGTTTTACTGATTAAAACGGCTTTACTCAATAGAACCGTTTTTGCTCGTTCAGCAACGTACTCTTTGCGCGCTATTCATTCCTATAAAAACTGCATTTTAGACCAGCAATAGCACTCCGTTTTATTTTCCGACGAGTCCCGAATGTGCCTACGTGGCAATGATGGAAGAACACGATTCTGTAGGAGGCCTGGGGAGCGCTACGCGCAGTGCTGCATTACTAAAATGGTCGCCTATGGAGGAGGTTCTGTCATGGTGTGGGGAGAAACCTCAATAGATGCGAAAACCAATTTGGTTTTCGTGACTGATGAGATTCGTAGCGGTGGATTAAGTGGTCACCGGTATATCGACGAGATCCTGCAGGAATACGTCGTTCCTTACTCTGGGTTTGTTGTCGATAGCTTTATGCTAATGCAAGACAATGCGAGGCCACATGCTGCTCCATCGGTGCAGCAATATCTGGCGGAAGTGGGAATACCCACATTACACTGGCCTGCGCGGAGTTCTGACCTCAATCTAATAGAGCACATGTGGGACGAGTTCAAAAGAAGGGTTCGAGGCAGAAATCCAGACCCTGCATCGCTGAGGGATTGAAAAGTTGCGATGATTGAAGAGTGGGGAAGAATCCCACAGACATGCTGAAAAAGCTCATCGGTTCCATGAAAAACTGGCTGGAAACAGTAATAAGGGCTAAGAGGGGGGAGGGGGGGTAATATAAAATATTGATTTTGGTTTTTATTAATAAATTTAAATGCTGAACTTAAAATTTGTTTCATTTTTGCTTTCTCTTACCCCTATTTTCAATCCTTATTTTCCTTGTTTCCCCTTTCAATCATTTTAATCAGTAAAAAGCATGAAGTATGCTATGGAACTTGATATCATTAGAAAGAGAATAGAATGGGTTTTCAAATGATACTAAAATCCATAAAAATATATGAACACTAAATTCTAGAATCCGTGTTAAATGAAGCCAAATAGCTTGAGTTGATTTTTTGCTCACCAATGTATATTCGTCACGAGAATATTTCGGTCGACGTGTTGTTCTACCAAACAACAGCTACCAAATAAGTAAAAATAAGTACCTTGACTGTTACTTTTGATTACGTTAGTCTACTCGCTCGAACAGTTCAGTATTTATATTGAATTTTATTCTGAATGAAGTGTGTACTCAAAATTTGCCTGTCATGTAAATGAACAAGCATTGTACTTCGAAATAGTGCGATGATGTGTTTTTATTTTATTTTCGTTATCTTAACACTAGTGCTTTTCGCCATTTTTAGAACTACATCACAAGGGCATACAAAAAAAATCACTGGTATAATGAACAAGCATTTAAATACTCCGTGAAACTGTCGAGACTGTTAGACGCTACAAGAATTACAATATAGGGGATGATATTATTCAGAAAAGTATGCGTATAAAGGATGAACTATATATTCTATCAAGAAGCAATATAAACATACTTATAGATTTATACCGTTGGTGAAACTTTTTATTGAATTATTCACATTATAATATACATATATTACTCAATAATTGGAGAGGCATTACTAATTCCACATTCATTTAAGCCACCAACAAATCTGAAGTATCCATCTTCACTCCATCTATCTCTCCAAGAGTTTTTTACAATCCAGAAATCTTTACCATCTTCAGGACCATAGCCAACAACACCATGATTTACGAACATATGCAGCAGATGTAGTAATATCTGCTGTTTTCATAAATACCTGCCGCGGAGAGAAAATGATTAATATAGGAACTTACATTTTTTATTTAATTACTCTCATTATATCACGTGTACAAGTATGAAATCCGGATTTTTTTTCTAAAAAAACATGTTAAATTCGGAAGAATGATAAAAAGTGCTTTATTCAAAGTATGCTCCATTGCTTGTTATACATTTTTCCCATCTTTCGGGCAATTTGTGAATACCACGCCAGTTAAAATCTTCCCCTTTTGCTGCGAACCCTTCATCCAGCCATTTTTTCACATCTTCGTACGAACCAAAGCGCTGCTCAGCAAGTGCGTGACCCATCGATACAAACAAGTGGTAATCGGAAGGAGCAAAGTCTCATGAGTAAGCCGCGTAGGGTAGAACTTCCCAGCTGAGTGCTTCCAACGTGTCGCGAACTGGTTTTGCCGTATGTGATGGAGCATTGTCATGAAGAAAAATGACTTTGTGTTGCCTCTTTCGGTATTCTGGCCTTCTTTCAAGCAGCGAACGGTTCAAATCGGTCAACTGTTGTTGGTAACGTTTAGTATTAACCATTTCCTCAGGTTTTAACAGCTCATAATAGACCACGCCCCTCTGGTCCCACCAAACACAGAGCATCGTCTTTCTGCCAAAGCTATTCGATCTTGTGGTCGATGTGGATGGTGTGCCTGGGTTTATCACTCGTGCGCGTCTGACACTTGTTGATGACACACCAAAATGGCGCAGTGTCAAATCTTTATAGCACAAACTGCATTGGTGCACCATCTGTTGTCTGAAATCCGCATTTCATACTTGTACACCTGGTATGTAGTAATAATTAAGATGGAGGAAATTAAATATACTGAAAGCAGAAAAATGCATTTTTTAACATATAAGTTGTCATGAGCAAAATTCTGAGCAAAATATTAATCGACTCTTGTAAGGGACAGATAATTTGGCAAATTAGTAATTCTTAAAAAAATCAGATATAATTAATTACGCGATAGAAATACGTTGACTAAGTCTGAGTTATTAATTCTAAAAACAAACACAGACTTTTTAAGACAAGCTTATATGATACCTAATAAAAAAGTAATGACTTGTTACTGCTTGTTCTGGTACAGGTAGCTATGGTATTTTTCTAAAAATTTAATATCTTGAATTGAATCGAATTTGTCAGGACTACTTCTTTTTCTTGCTAATAAACCAAAAAAAAACCCTATTAGTGCAGTAAAAAAAAGATCAAAATAATGATGAGATAGGCATAGTTTAGATACAGCCATAGGTATTATGATTTTATCCTCTCTGGGGTATCACCAGGAGTATTGTCCTGCGTTTTGGACCTCGAAAAACTCTTTTGTTTATAAACTATTTAAGTTTTCAAAGTTCATTTTTTGAGCTTAAAATGTGAATAACTCCGGTTATATAAGTCAGATCGAGACAAAAAAATGTTCGTAATGAAATTTTCAAGAAATACTCGTTGGTTTTAAGCATAGAGATATTATAATAGAGAAGGTACGTTCTTGTGAAAAGCGTGGTGCTCATAGAAATAGGAAGAAATAATAAAGTCATTCTGTCTCTCTTACTCGGCGCCGGAATTCAGCACTCAAGCGCCGAGTAAGAGAGACAAATTATTTCGTTTTCTTTTTAACGACTATACGCTTTCGCTTACAGCAGGCTATATACTTTCTCTGCTCTATTCTAATATCTCTATGGTTTTAAGTCGCTCAAATGTACATAACCTACAAAATTGTAAAAACAGGCAAAACCTGTTTTTTTTTTCATTTTATTGTACAGGTCGACTAAGTGAGAAAAAGCATTTGTTGTTATTTGATTATTAAACAAATATAAAAAAAAAAACGGTGAAAATGATTCCAAAAAATTTTTTTTAATGGCATCGGAATGTTAGCGTCGAGACCTAAATTTTGAAAAAAAATATCCATTTTGGATGAAATGGTATAAAATGGCGGGCAATTCAAATTTTAAATAACAAATTCAATTGTGCCCACAAAGTTCGATATTTTTGTACAAAAATTTTAGGGTATTTTTGTACAAAAATTTTAGGGTATTTTTGTTATAACAAAAGACATATTTTCGCAAAGTTTCAAGCCGATTGGTTGCCTTAGTCAAGCTGTATAATAAAATGAAAAAAAAAATAATTTTTTGCCTGTTTTTTCAATTTTGTAGGAGTTTCTCAGAGATGCCGCGTAGTTATAGTGTATATAATATTACTAAGGAAAAATATGCACGTCATCTCTGAAAAAGTTGACACGGCACATTTTCCGGCTGGCTTCGCTTTACGAGAACGTTTTGTTCCACGTACTTGTCTTTCTGTACCAATAGCTATAACTTCTGTGATGTTACTTAAGGCGATACCCAGATTTAGCTCTCAAAAGAAATTGTAATCACTATAAATATAACGCCCCTACCCTATTCTCGGAAATTTAATTATATCTTATTCTATAATTGAATAGCTAGCCAGCGCCACTGTTTCATAAAGGTTATGTTTCTATGTTTGTGACTTAAAAACGATTTCCTGTGATTTTTAAAAGACAAATCGTACATATTTTATTAAAATGACGTCAGAATTTCAGAGTTTAGATCAAAAACCAATTTTTAAATCTACCTCTTGGTTTTTGTCAAGACAAACTACTAAAAAACGTACTTGGAAAGGGTTAAAACAAATCATTTCTTCAGAGAAATCATTGCCATGGGCCGAAAATGTTGTTCATTACAGTAACGTTAATGCACCTCCTTCTTTTAAGCCCCCTGAAAAATTCTCTGATTTATCTGGATTACCGGCGCCTTACACAGATCCTCAAAGTCGGTTACGATATGCCAATAAAGAAGAATATGCGACAATTATTGATTTACCTATGGACATTACGGCTGGATATCTGGCGTTAAGAGGAGCTACTAGTATTGTGGGTTGATTAATTTCAAATGAAACTTTAATAAAAACGGTTTGGTGTTGTATGGAGGTGTTGGTAAATAATAAATTGACGAAGGTCGATAAAAAACAATACTGCTGTTTTCATGCAAGATTTACTATATATAGTGGCATACAACATTAGTTTATAATAGGTTAACAGCTTTCTTTTTTAGTGCTTTAAATGCTATTATTGCAAAATGGATTGTACCTTTGAAATAAATAAATCTGATTGGCTCCGGCCTATTTGGAACTCATAAAAGGAAAATTAATGTGTTTTAATGTTTTAATTATAGTGATGTATAGGTTTAAAACATTTTGAAAATATGTTTAAAATTAATGTGGTTAATGGAATAAAGAAATCTGTTTTATTTTAATAATATAAACTAGCTTCAGTCAAAAAGGATATAAGTAGGCCAATTCTAAATTATTTAGTTTAAAATTAAAATATAATCAAAATTTTAAGGGTACTATAAATCAGTAAGATTGTTCAAACCTTACCTTATATTTAAATGACATATTTTGAAATGTAATCAATTCACAGAAGTTCTAAAATAGTCTAGGCATCAGAACTTTAAAAACATCTTTATGATTAGTATTATTTTCATCATTTCCTTATTCCTGCCGAATTAATATAAATTAATATACATGCAAAAAATTTTTTACTGGCTGGTTACTGAAGATGTCTTTCTTGACCTCATATTTTTGGTGGATGTCACAATAATGACTTAGAACTATATCATCACACAGGGATGCTAAACAGTAAACATGCTTAAGCTTTTTGGACATTAATGCAACTTGACATAATTAGTTGCAACAATCATTTGAGATTTTTTACCTCTGCATACCTACCAAACACTCATAAAATTATCATTTTATAGATCTACATAGGTAAAAAATCACACATGGTAACAGTGCACATCTGCAAAGTTCTCTAAAAATTATGTCTAGGTGCAATTAAATGAGTGTAATTTATCTCATGAAAAAGTTGTGTTAATGTTTGCAGACCATAACAAATCTGTCAAATTGTCGTGACTTCAGCCGAGGGCTCTAGTTAGATACTGTAACTATAATTTGTCCAATTACAATAATAATATAAATTATAACATCTGTAAGATGCCCCAACAATAAATTACCTTTAATCACTAACTTGGCTTGATACATCTACAGCCTTGGCAAAAACTGTTTGCCCCCTAACAAAGACTTAGAAATTTTAAACTCCAATGGAATTAATCTTATATATTTATTATAAAACTCAATATTTAGTGCAATTTTCTATGGCTTTTATTACCGCTGTAATTGTTTTTAGTAATGAGGAAAGTAACTTTTTCCTTTCTTGTTGGGAAATAGTGTTCCACTTTTTGAACAAGACATGTTTTTGATGTGATTAAGTGTTTCTTGATTTACCACTTGAGGATCGACTACACATCTACTGTAGGGTTGGTGGGGACTAATACAGACCCTCTCCACCTTATTCTCCCAGAATTACTACTGCATTGCCTCAGGCACTTTGTGAGATGGTACTCTATCTTGTCTGTAACACATATTTTCCAAGTTTGCATCATTATACAATTTACAAAATGATGGTTCTAGTGCAGTATTTAGAACTTCTGTATTCTTTTATGAATTCATTCGACCCTTGCAACCTACTATTTCTCTCACACCACTTGCTGACATGCACTCCTACACCATAATACTCCTCTCTTATACCGTGACTTATATCTGTAGCACCAGGAGGACCAAAAATCTAAAACAAGAGAAAAAGACAACCATTACAGAAAAATTAAAAAAAAAAAAATTGGGTGACTCATTTACTAAAATAAATGGTTAATACAATATTTAGACTTGATAAACAATAAATAAATACCTTAAAGTTAGACTCATTCGCTCATATATTAGACTAATCCTCTTCGTAGACAGACTTAGGGGTCAATCTAGCTTTACAGCCCTTGAGCCTTGCATTTTAAAGCCTCCTTCTCACAGTACTGCTCAGAACATATCTTTTGGCCATTTATCAAAGAAGTGTCAACTGCCTGGTTTCTCTGGCATTTGTAATGTGTTTTTGATAACACTTATTTAAATTTTTGCCTTTACAAAACGATTTATAGTATATCTCATCATAATGTGTGGACATTACATTATTTTTGCAAGATCTGATCTATCTTTTCCACTCCTTTAAAAAAAAAAAACTGTTTTCATACGTTTCTCTTCACACTTTTTTGGCATCTTCATGTAAAAATACACTTAACCTTTCATGGAAATTACTAAAATAATAGATTCTTAACGTTGTGTAAACTACAAGAATAAAGCCATTGACTTCCAAGAATTAGTTGTTTTATTTTTTCAATAGGAGTCAGTGTTTCAGTTACTTTATTTGATGTGTCAATTCAGAGAAATAAATCAAAGTGCATAAGGAGACCTCTAGTCTCTAAGAACTGATGGGGATGGCAAGAACTTTTGGCCAAGGCGGTATATGGCTAATTACTGCATGGATCGCATTATATCTTGAAAAAGTACAATTCAGATGTATCATAATAATTTTTAGTATCAACTTAATACTTTTTTCAGGATCGATCGACTTTCATTGATGTGTATGACGTAGTAATAAAACAAAAAAAAAAAGAAGATTTTGCTTCAAATCCATAAAAAAGAACTGAGGTAATTTACGAGGTTTATCTTAATTTTTCGGGTATGTTTTCTTACTTGTAATCTATCATCATACCAACAAATTTTTGTGGGCATAGTCGATAATATGGTTTCTTTTGAAAAGTCATCTTGTGAGAGCGGTATGGGTACATTGAGAGGTGAATTAGGGTTGATCCTTATATCAGCACATGAGCGGAATATTTTCTGGTCTCCATATCCTACGTTTTCTGTACCATCGTCGCACTGACTGCAAGAATTAGCTAAAAAACGTTTTTACTTTCATTGTGAACTTACAACTTGAAATGTTAAATTCATTTTACTAGAAATCTCGTCTTAAATAACCGGTCAAGTGTAAGTTGAACTTGCGCAATTAGTGTTCGGTACGTTGATTGCTTCTAAAATAAAAAAAATTGTAACGGAGGTATAAAATGATCAGTGACTTCAGAAAACACACCCCAAATGAGTTTTCAACAAAGTTTGTTTCCGATCTTTAATGAATAAATTATGCACTCGTGATAATTTTCGTTTATCTACATTCTGTGAAGAATATTCCAGAATTTTTTCAAAATTTTTCGATCAGTACTTTTCGAGATAAAGGGGAGGGATAGCGATTTTTTGTGATTTTTTTTAAAATAATACACAGAAAAGTGCGCGCAAGCGGTGGAAAAAATATTTTATTGTAATAAGCTTTTTGTGTGAGTGTATTTCAACTTGATTGAGCTCGTTTTATCGCCCTGGGATAAACATCGTGCCACTTACTGCTTGCCAATATACACCAGGCCTTGTATAATCTACCCGATCTGTAATGTGATCTCAATGTACATCTTTAACAAGTTAAATCATTAGGTAATTTTACTTTGGTAAAAATGTTTGTATCAAGTTGGGTAATAGGGTTCAACATATTCTTCTATTTCTGGCTTTGATGTGTTTGTTAGTTCAAAAAGGCTAAAAATGTGTAATGCCATTAATACAATAATTACTAAAACATACAAAATAATTTAAAAACACTTTAATAAGATGAACTGGAAGCTTTCATAGATGTGCCTCATCCGTAATTAAGATGTTGGTTGTTGATAAGTGCTCAAAATGTTGATTAAGGAAATTGACCTTTCGAGCAGTATCCGTTGGCATTAACTAGTGCCCGAGCAGGAGAACAAACATAAATTTTTACGAAGAATGCATTGTAACAAACTGCTAGCTATAGCACTTGATCGTTAGCGTATTAGCAGGTCAGGACTCCAGCGACCTGAGACTCGCGTGCACTCCACGTTTGCATCGTTACTTGATGTCCTTAATGGCCGCCTCAATTTTTAATCAGTCGAACACTTCCCTTATATAATATGTATGCTGAAAAGTTTTTGGTCTGATACATAAATGTCGCCTTTTTCAAAAAATTGATATGATTTTTAGGAAATACCAACCTTCAAACGATATGTGTCAAAATTTCATGACATTTCGACGATTAGTTTACAAGTTACAGCGGTTTTAGTGACGCTACTTTTGATATTTTCAAAACAACGGAAAAAATCGAATTTAGTGTGTTGATTAAACATTGTTTTTTGAGGGGAAAAAATACCGTTCAAGCAAAGCAACGCCTTGATAAGTGTTATGGGGACTCTGCCCACGCGGTCGTGCAGATACAAATGATGCTGAACGCTCTGGACGTCCAAATGAGGTGGTTACACCGGGAAACATCAAGAAAATCCACAAAATTGTTGTAGATGACCGTAAAGTGAAATTGCGTGAGATAGCTGGCACCCTAAAGATATCAAAAGAACTTGTTGGTCATATTTTGCATGAACATTTGGGCATGAGAAAACTGTTCGAAATGGGTACCGCGTTTGCTCACAGTGGATCAGGTGTGGATGTATATATATATATATATATATATATATATATATATATATATATATATATATATATATATATATATATATATATATATATATATATATATATATATATATACATACATATATATATATATATATATATATATATATATATATATATATATATATATATATATATATATATATATATATATATATATATATATATATATATATATATATATATATATATATATATATATATATATATATATATATATATATATATATATATATATATATATATATATATATATATATATATATATATATATATATATATATATATATATATATATATATATATATATATATATATATATATATATATATATATATATATATATATATATATATATATATATATATATATATATATATATATATATATATATATATATATATATATATATATATATATATATATATATATGTATATATATGTATATATATATATATATATATATATATATATATATATATATATATATATATATATATATATATATATATATATATATATATATATATATATATATATATATATATATATATATATATATATATATATATATATATATATATATATATATATATATATATATATATATATATATATATATATATATATATATATATATATATATATATATATATATATATATATATATATATATATATATATATATATATATATATATATATATATATATATATATATATATATATATATATATATATATATATATATATATATATATATATATATATATATATATATATATATATATATATATATATATATATATATATATATATATATATATATATATATATATATATATATATATATATATATATATATATATATATATATATATATATATATATATATAACTTATTCGGATACTTTAAAAGTGAATTTGCTACCAAATGTCTCTATAAGATTCGAATTAAAATTATTCTTAAGACCTAATAACAAAATCGTTGAAATTATGCAATAATGAAAAAAAATAAACTGGGACACTAGTAGCAAAATTAATGGTGTAACTGGGACACTAGTGTAGCGTGTGTTGCCTCCTCTACTTCGGATGACAGCGTTTATGCGCCTAGGCATGCTTCTAATTAAATTTTGGATAAAATCTTGAGGAATTTACTCCCGTTCTGTGATAACTGCATTTTCAAGTTTCTAGGTGCAGGTATATGACATTTCACATTTTTCTTAAGGTGATCCCATACATGTTCTATCGGATTCAGATCCGGGCTTTTTGGTGGCCATTGCATAATCGGTATATTAACTTGGTTAAGATAATCGAGTACCTTCCTAGCCACGTGAGGTCGAGCGTTGTCTTGCATAAACAAGAAATTGGGCCCCACAAAATGACCGAAAGGCATCACATGTTCTATTACAATATTCTCAAGATAGTAGTCAGCATTCATGGATCTTGTACGGACAGGAACTAACTCTGTGCGAGCATCAAAGCAGATGCCACCCCAGAACATAACAGAGCCACCGCCGAATGGAATCCTTGCAGAGATATTGCAAGGAGCAAACCTCTCTCCTGGTCTTCGCCATACTCGCTCACGACCATCTGGATGTTTTAGACTAACCCAAGTTTCATCTGTGAAGAAAACTTGTTTCCAATCATCCACAGACCAGTTTTCGTGATTTCGAGCAAAACAACAAATAAGTGTTATAGAAAAATGGTTCAGAAAAATTAAATTAAATTATACATTTACACATTATATATATATATATATATATATATATATATATATAATATATATATATATATATATATATATATATATATATATATATATGTATATTAGTCAGTTATCAACACAGTTATTAACCACGTGAACAAGCGGGATTTAGAAGAGGATACAGCACTTTGGACCATCTTCAAACGATTAGATTACTAGTGAAAAAAGCAAATGAATATAAGGTCACCTTGTGCAAAGCAATGGTTGACTACGAAAAAGCATTTGATTCGGTAGAGATATGGGCAGTCCTTAACGCCTTAAGTAACAGCAGAGTTGATAAAAGGTACAGAACTCTTCTTGAATACATATACGTGTATAAAAATGCCACATTACAAATAATTTTTGAAGAAACAAATAAAATCAAAATTAAAAGAGGAATTAGACAAGGCGACTCGATATCACCAAAGCTGTTCACTTTGACTCTAGAAAACATGTTCAAATCGTTAAAGTGGGAAAATAAAAGAATACTAATGGAAAGTGAATAATGACTTAAGGTTCGCAGATGATATCACTCTACTCGCCAATACAAAAGGAGAATTACAAGAAATACTGATGGAAACAGGTCTAAAAATAAACTTCACCAAAACATTCGAATAACGAAAGTGAAGATAACAGCCAGGAACTATTAATAGAAGGTGAAAGAATAGGAGAGGTACAAACATTTATATATTTAGGACAAAAAATCGAAAATTTAAATGCTGACTTGGATAGAAGAGTCTTGTTAGCTTGGTCTGCGTTCGGAAGGTTACAATTTACATTTAAATTGGACATAACAAACACAATAAAAGCCAGAGTATTCGATCAATATGTACTGACGGTATTAACATATGGCACTCAAACGTGGGCTTAAAATAAAAGTTTAATAAATAAACTCCAGGTAACTCAAAGAGCAATGGAGAGGAGAATGCTAAATATTAGACTCCAAGTTCATATTCCTGACATCGAGATACGAAGAAGATCAAAAGTGACGGATGTGATACAACGAATATGTATATTAAGGTGGAATTGGGCGGGGCATATCGCAAGGCTGAATGAAAACAAATGGACACGCCATATAGTTGAATGGAGGCCCAGAGAACATAAAAGATTACAGACGAGATGGACGGACGACATAAAAAGATTAGCAGGACATGATTGGATGTAAAAAGCAAACAAAGCCCATTGGCTTACATCCTACTATGGATGGAATAAGCTCATGACGATGATGATTATATATACATATATATATATATATATATATATATATATATATATATATATATATATATATATATATATATATATATATATATATATATATATATATATATATATATATATATATATATATATATATATATATATATATATATATATATATATATATATATATATATATATATATATATATATATATATATATATATATATATATATATATATATATATATATATATATATATATATATATATATATATATATATATATATATATATATATATATATATATATATATATATATATATATATATAAATATATATATATATATATATATATATATATATATATATATATATATATATATATATATATATATATATATATATATATATATATATATATATATATATATATATATATATATATATATATATATATATATATATATATATATATATATATATATATATATATATATATATATATATATATATATATATATATATATATATATATATATATATATATATATATATATATATATATATATATATATAATATATATATATATATATATATATATATATATATATATATATATATATATATATATATATATATATATATATATATATATATATATATATATATATATATATATATATATATATATATACAGTCGACACTGTTTATAGTGAAACTCTATATAATAAAAAAAAACTCTTTATAGTGCAATTTTTTCAAGACCTATAATATCTTACATACATAGCAATATATACGGATTTTTTCTTTATATAGTGAAAAACTCTCTATAGTGAAATTTCGGTCAACATTTTGGTCTTTCACTATATATATATATATATATATATATATATATATATATATATATATATATATATATATATATATATATATCTGAGGTAACGTGGGGCGGCACCCTCCTCAGATAACTCTGATAATCCGGATTTATTTTTTATTCATTCAAAAAATAAACACCAATACTTTAAACCGATGTATTAACCTTTTTAACATATAAATAGGTACATACATTATAAAACAGTGAAATAGGTATCTATGCGCTTCTGTTTCATATTGCCTCTTCTTTTTCTCACTGCAATGTTTCTCCATCTATTAAGAAGAAGCAAATCCCCTGGGGTTGCCTGTGGTTGTTGTTCCATATACCTCAAAGCTTTTTTCAAAGAAGCAAAACCTTCTTGATCAGAGATCTTAGTGGGAGACTGTTCATCCACCGCCGCGTCGTCATCGTCATCTGATTTTTCGGTTTCCTGAAAGGCATTCGTTATTTCTTCAATACCCATTTCTTCTTCTAAGTCATCTGCGGTAATCCATTCAACAACATCTTCTCTTGTCACATTTTCGCAACCTGTGCGTGTGTAACTTTTCTCATCCCATTGATAATATCCTCCTTTTCTGTGTATTCTAACAGATGTTCAAGATATAAACGCCTATAATTTTTTTTAATGTTTTCGAGGAGGCCTTGATCCATTGGTTGCATTATGCTGGTTACATTTGAAGGAAAAAATTTTACAATTTCGCCCACATGAAGTCCTTCTCCAGGGTGAGAGGGGGCATTATCTATTAACAAACTTGCTTTATTAGGAAAGACGGTTTCTGTTCAAAAATTTAGTCACAGATGGCACGAACTCTTCTTCAAACCAGTTAGTAAATAAGGTCGCATCCATCCATGCGCTCTTCTGACTTTTGTAATAGACTGGTAGGGCTTTGGGTGAGATGTCTTTTAAAGCTGTTGGACGTGCAGACATGCCAATCACCATCAGTGGGATTTTGTGCTTGCCAGATGCATTGGAACATATCATTATAGTTAATCTTTCCTTACTTCGTTTGTGCCCAGGAGCTGATTTTTCCTGTCGAGATGCAAATGTTTTTGATAGAAGCATTTTATAATTCAGACCAGTTTCGTCACAGTTGTAAATTTGATCACATGTGTATCCACAATCTTCGATTTGCTTTTTAAAGTTCTGCTTAAACTTCTCAAGTGATGACACTTCAGCAGAAAGTTTTTCACCACATACAGTCAGTTATCGTACACCGTACCGTTTTTTCCAGCTGGCGGTAAACTGATCTATCTCTGGGAATTGCCTACTAATCATTATTGCTTTTTGTTGTAAAATTGTACCTGACACAACCACACCTTTTCATAGTCGCCGGTTTTCATTGATTTTTTTCCTGAGGACGAGGAGGCTTGATTTATACACCACTCTTCTATTTTTGTGCGGTTTCTTTTCCAATCTCCAACTGTTACCTTACCTACTCCATAATCTCGTGCAACAACTGTAATTGTCTCTCCTACTTCAATTCTTCTGATGGCTTTTAATTTTTCTTCAATAGGAACGACGATTCTTTTACATTTGTTTTGCTCCATTATAATACGACAAACAAAAACTTAAACAAAGCAGTTCGTATTAATTACACTTAACTATCAACCAAATAAATTATGTGAGTATACTCGTACTTCTCCGTAGTAAACGCTATAACGCACTGCATTCACGCAAATTTACATGCTGAAAGAGTCCAAAAACATAAATAGGAAACCCCTCACATGGCCCAGGGGGATTCCTCGAAGGCCCCGACGATTTTAAATGGAAATATATACATACATATTTTGGAAGCTCGGTTAATACGCACCATAGACGCGCGTACCTCGGATAATCAGGTTCTTAGATTGGCTCGGGTTAATCCGGAGCTCGGATAATCGCGACTCGGTTAATCGGGATTCTACTGTGTATATATAGATATATACATATATATATATATATATATATATATATATATATATATATATATATATATATATATATATATATATATATATATATATATATATATACAGTCGACACTCTATATAGTGGAAGACCAAAATGTTGACCGAAATTTCACTATAGAAAGTTTTCCACTATATAAAGAAAAAATCCTTATATATTGCTATGTAACATAACATATGTATTTTATATTGGTAATTGAAAAAATTGCACTATAAAGAGTTTTTCACTATATAGAGTTTCACTATAAACAGTATCGACTGTATATATATGTATATATATATATATATATATATATATATATATATATATATATATATATATATATATATATATATATATATATATTATATATATATATATATATATATATACAGGGTGCGGCGCCGAAATCCGGACAAAATTCAATTTGAATTTCCCGCCGTTCTATACCACTTCGAGAGGTCGCGATTGGCGTTCAAATAGCTTGACGCATGTACTAAACATTCATAACCTCGAAACAGTCGCAATGTTGAAACTAAGTGCGGAGTATAATCGAAGAGCCGCGATTATCGAAAATGTTCGCGCTGGACTTTAGCGACAAAAATCATTCGATTCTTCCAGTATCCAAGAGGGACTGTGTATGATGTTGTCGCGAAGTATAACAAGTCGGAGAAGTCCAACGAGAAGGTTTTGCAACACTGGCAAGGAAAAAATTGGTTGTTGGAGAACGTCGACATGTTTTGGTCCAAAGAATTTTGGCCTCCCAATAGCCCAGATTCAAATCCTTTGGACTTCTATGTATGGAGCGTAGTTGAAAGGGTCACTAACAAGTTCAGACATCCAGACGTCGCATCACTGAGAGCCGCTATTGAAGCGGTATTCGCCGATATGGACCGTGACTCATTAAAACGGGCCTACGACCGCTTCAGACCGAGAATGGATGGTCGCCTCAAACAGAAGGGGGTTACATTGAGTAAATGTGTTCTTTATGACCTAACAAACAATTTAGTATACAAAAATAATTATAAACTTCTCCATTTTTGCAATAAAAATTATGTTTCAAAAAAATGTTTAATTTGTCGGGATTTTGGCGCAGCACCCTGAAATATATATATATATATATATATATATATATATATATATATATATATATATATATATTATAATTAATTATAAATTGATATATAAAAGAAAATAAACATTATTTTACAATGTTGTCTACATGCTTAAATTGCCTAGTTTGCACAGTTCATAATTATATTGCATACATTTTTTGTAATAACCTAATTAAAACATAATTGAACATATAAATACATATTCTATGTCTTTTACTATGCGTAAGATCGATAAGAATGTATAAAATAAATCAGGAGCGACTCGAGAGAACGCAAATGAAAATTTCATTTATTCATAATTTTCAGAAACTATAACCCTTTTGTTTCTAATATAGGCTAAGGCGTGTATTAGCTCGAATGGTAAATATTTTGTTTGCTTTAAATGTTATTAACATTGGCACTCATCTGTACAAACATGAATTACGTCTGAGGCTTGAAAATTTTCCGATTCCACCGTTTTAGTGCCTCGGTGGTGGAGAGACCCATTGGTCATCGTTGATCCAACAGTTACGTTGTTGACAATAGAACCACTTGTAATTAGAGGTTCTCAGTACTATATTTAATTAATATATTACTTATCACCTAAATAGGATCACCATTTCTACGTACACACACGGCGTTGTATTTTGGAGCTTAAAGTAGATCGCGCGTTGTAGGCAACATAGTCAATTTAATGTAAGAAAACTTAACGTTTTTCCTGCATGACATGTACATATATACCAGGTGTACAAGTATGAAAAGCGGTTTTTTTTGTCTAAAAAAACATGTTAAATTCGGAAGAATGTTAATAAAGTGCTTTATTCAAAGTATGCTCCATCGCTTGTTATACATTTTTCCCATCTTTTGGGCAGTTTGTGAATACTAAGCAGCGAACGGTTTAAATCGGTCAATTGTTGTTGGTAACGTTTAGTATTAACCGTTTCCCCAGGTTTTAACAGCTTATAATAGACCACACCCCTCTGGTCTTACCAAACACAGAGCATCGTCTTTCTGCCAAAGCGATTCGGTCTTGCGGTCGATGTGGATGGTGCACCTGGGTCTACCCATGATTTTTTGCGCTTGGGATTCTCAAAATAAATCCACTTTTCATCCCTGTAACTATACGGTACAAAAAAGACTTCCTTTTGTACCGAGCGATCAAAATGTCACACGTGTTTTTGCGCTTTTCCATTTGCCTGTCGTTCAACTCATGTGGTACCCATTTACCAATCTTCTGAATCTTTCCCATCTCTCGTAGCCGATTGGAAACAGCTTGTTGACTAACGCCCAATTGCTCGGCGAGTTGTTTTTGTGTTTGCGAATCATCTTCGTCCAACAATGCTTGCAATTACACATCTTCGTATTTTTTTGACGGTTTTCCACGTTCCTCGTCTGCAACATCGAAGTCACCACTTTTGAAACGCCGAAACCATCGTTCACACGTATCTTGCGATGGAGTATGTTCGCCATAAGCTTCTCGAACTAATCGATATGATTCAACAGCAGTTTTCTTCAAATGAAAACAAAAAATTAATACTGTCCGCGAATGTTCTTTGTTCGGTATATAACATATATATACTCCTAAATAGGCGTTTTATATCTGTTACATGCAAAAATAAGCAACCAACGATTTTTGTGTCACTTTTCGAAGATATTTTTGGAAATTCTTGATTTTTTTTGTTGCCGACTGTTATCCATGTTTCTAAACAAGTTGTTATTAATAAGAATTGTAAAACAGCCAACATATACTATATTACAAGACAAAATTGCCTGAAAATGTTATTTTTTTCTATTATTGTTGATCGCAAATCTGTGTTATGTTTATATAGAGGATAATAAATCTAATAAATTGATTGGACCTGAATTTTAATTTAGTTTTATTAAAATATGAAATTTTTATATCCCCAGGTCACGTATTACCGGTAAAGCTGTTAAATGTCTTGTACTTACGTGTGTTCCTCCACAAAAATTATCGTTACCATTATAGTTAACAAGCTTTGTCCAACAATCCTTCAAAGGACTCACGATTTATTAGATTAAGTATATATCCATGCCCTTCTACCTCCTACACTAAAAATTGTAAAAAAGTGCAGAAAAAAGTAATGTACAAGCTGCCATTATTTCGGTTTTCTGTTTTTTTCGGTTACATTTTTTGAACATAATTTATTAAAGGAGGCTCTTTCCGCGGCTGTGAAGCAAAATTTAATACTTGGGTATTTCACAAAAAATTATTGCTTTGTATTTTCCAACTTTTTAAATCTCTTTTGATGCATAGTTCTTTTTTGTTGTATTTCTGGGTATAATTTAAATCAATCATTGAAGGTTGCTTTGCAATAATTTTACTATGCCAACATTTTTTAAACCTTCCTTAGTGTTACAAAATATCTGTTGCCGTATTTTTATTGTTTTTTAGTTATTTGTAGTAAATATTTTAATCTGCAAATTTAAGAATAATAAAACAAAATCTATATAGTTACTTTACCTTCTGGTTTATGATTCTTCTTCTTCTTCTTCTTGAAGTGCCATATCCGATACGTATGTAGCCGACTTTTTCGCCTTTGCCTGTCGTTGGTGCCTTTTTAAGGGTTCTACAGATAAAAGAGACCTACAGTTTAGTGCAGGTTCCGAACGGCAAAAGTGAGAGGGCTTTACTAGGCATGATACTACGGGTAGTTTACCATTGCCTTCCCGAGATGGTTTATGATTAGTATCTGCAAAAAATAAATAACTGTGGAGACTTCCCGAATAACTTAGTTAATAGCATTTCTTTTGTTATAAATTAAACTCATAAATACTATAATCATGATCTTTGTTACAAAATCTAAATTGTTTATTTCGATCAGATTTTATTTTAAGAAGAAATATTCCAGTTTGTATGATTACGGGAAAAGCTAAAACCTGTATTATGAATTTCATGTCTTTACAACCAGGCACTATTGCTTCGAATGAATATCTACTTGCCTAATCGTTCTACAAATTAATTTTAGATGGTAATAAGGAAGATTTTGATGACATTTAAGCTAATGACATAGAAATATACGAAATTTTTTCAAGAAAATAACCTTTTCAACAACATACCTTAATTTTATCGACGATTCAGAAGTACGATTATATTTCAACAACATTTCAGTCAATAAAGGTGTGAAAATCTCAAGAAATCATCTGGGTTGATGGCATGAAAGTCTGCATCTTTTTAAAGGAATAACTTTCCAACAATAAATTTTAATTGGATCGACAATTCAACGATGCCGTTATATCCAAACATCGTCCTAGATGAAACTGCTGTAAGAACCTTAAGGAATTTGGAAGAAAGATGGAAGGTCATCGTCTAAATTTGTTTTCGCATGGAACTAAATTTTTTATACATTGGTGAACATAATGATTTGTCCCTTCGCGTAGTAGTTGCCTTCAGTGACTATTGAAGTCTACATCCTGTTTTTTTTTTGAAGAAATTGCTATCCAGCAACAAAATTTAATCGATGACGCAAATATGCCGTCATATCCAAATATTTTTCTAGTTGAGAGTGGTGTAAAAACCACAAGAAAGTTGGAAGGATATTTGTAATGTTTTGTAAAAGTACCAATATTTGCACAATTTGACAAAACATAAACTAAATAACCGGTCAAGTGTAAGTTGGACGTGCGCAATTAGTGTTCCTTATGTTGACTGCTTTTAAAATATTTTTTTAAGGATGTATAAAATGATCAATCACTTCACAAAACACATCCCAAATGAGTTTTCAATGAAGTTTTTCCCCGATCTTTACTGAAAACTGAAAATAGATAAATTATTAAAGGTAATGCATTCGTGATAATTTTCGTTCAATCTGTGGAGAATGTTCCAGAATTTTTTCAAATATTTTGATCTGTACTTTGCTAGTATTACATTATATATATTTTTGAACTCGTGTTTTTACAAGCTTTTATTTGACACCCTACTCGATGACTTTGTAATTTTTTTTTTTTCATTTCCGATTTCACCCCCCAAACCAACCCTTAAGTCGAAATTTAACTTTTAGACCTATACGGTTCTAATGAGCCCATCAATTTCTATATTAGTACCAAATTTCAACTTTCTATGTCAAATACTTTCGGAGAAAATCGGATGTGGCCGACAGACGTGCTTCCAACTAAAAAGAACTGCATGACATCTAACATACTTAAAATGATGGAAGACAGAAGGAAGATTAAAGGCAAAGATAATGTAACGACTGACACCGGAGTGATCTTATAAGTGTTCCGTACGGAACACTAAAAATAATACAGTACTTTATATTTTGAAGATACATTCAGAATTTATATTGAAACATATCCTCTGGAATTTGACAAAAGATATGCTAATAAAATAGGCGTCTTTGAAGCTCTTACGCCTTCTAGAAATTTTTATTTCCTGTTTTGTAGCCATTCTTTGACTAGATAATCAACAATCTAATTTATAGTAGAACTAACGATATACGAGATTTCATTTAAGAGCATTTGTGGGACCATCCTCTTCTCCATAGTTTCAATTTACATTTGCAACGAAGAAAATTTTTCACTGAATTAAAGTTGATGTACGCAACTTTATTAAATAAAAATCCACAATATCCAAATTAATTGGAGTTGATTCGGGCTTTTGATACGGTAGTGATGCAATTTCTAATGGCAAAGATGGAACAATACAGTATTAGAGGTGTTGAAATCCTTTTTGAATGACTACCGAATAGTCTCCTGGTTCTCAGAGAGGTGTACTTTCTCCTTTATGTATACTTTTTATCAACGATATGGAAGATTATATCAATCCTCACTGTTTCAATTGCCGATCCACGGAGTTGCAAGATCGAACCAGGAATCAGTTTGAGATGTTCCGCAAGTGGCATGCTTGAAACAAGTTGATGGTTAATTTATCTAAAACTGATGATTAGGAAAATTTCTTCTGGAATTCTACCAAAGTTGAACATTTCCCCAATATCGCGGAAGAAGAGGTTCAAGTTCCTGAGATTGTGGATAGGTGAATAACTATTTGTTTAATTTATGTGGATCATGTAGCTGCTCTTCTTATTCTGCTTCTTTTGTGGTCCATAGTCTAAAGAATATGCTGTCCACTGAACAATTTAGAGCATCTAATATGCTTCCGCGTTTCATAATGTAATGAGACTGACGAATCAGTTGAATTGGCTATTCCTCTTACAGAAAAGAATTGATATTTTCTGTTCCTCCACGGAAATTATTTTTTATATCAAGGAGAATTTTAACTCAGACCAGTATTGTTCTGTTACAAGTAATACCAAGTAATACTGTTTATGGAAGAGCAGCCCTCTGAATATAAAACTGTCAGTAAGGACTATTATCATAGAGATATTAGAACAGACGGAGGTAAGTTCTCGTGAGAAGCGTGGCGCTCATAGAAAGAGAAAGAAATAATATGAGTCATTCTGACTTTCTTACTCGGCGCACGCTCACAACACTAAATTAGAGTGCGTACCCGTGCGAGAATGTTATTCGTATTCGTATTCTTCGCTCGCTCTAATAAGAGAGACAAAATGACACATATTATTTCTTTCTTTTTTTTAACGTCGCGTCGTCATGCTTTCGCTTACAGCAGGCTCTATACTTTACCTCCTCTATTCTAATATCTCTACGACTATTACACTGAAAAATAGTGAGTTTAAAGAGTCTCCGAATCCGTCTTTCTAATCATTGTTAAAAGATATCTAACATTTTCGGTGTAGCCTCTCAAAAGACACCCGACTGAGTTATTAACTTCTAATGTCTAATTAGTGCTTAACTCTTACTGCACTCAAGGCGACTTCATATGCATCGCAACGGTGTCCACGTGCAAGAAGTGAAGGCGACAGTCGGTGGCGGCCACTTAGGGCCCCCTCCATGGGGCTACGCCACTAAAGAGAAAGGCCGCCCAGGAGCGATACCATAGAAAAATCTTTTCTTTCCGGAAGTTTTTTTGTTACTCTTTAGTTTTTAGGGATAGAGTCCGCTTTCTTCAAAAGAATTTTAGGTATTCCAGCTGTTATTTGGTTTTAAGTATATCGAGGGTGATATAGCAGAATCGAAAGTTCAGATTTTGAAATATTTGAGATTATAATATCCGCATATTTTAATGAATAATAATGGTTTAACATTCTAAAAGTGTTTCGGTTATATTAAAAAATAATAATAAAAAAGAACAAATTTGAAGGATGCAATTTCACTTACAGATTTGTAACCATCGTTTTAAAAACATGTAAGTCTGATTATTAGGTAAGCAAGAATTATTATGCGTGTCGACTATCGAATAATTGTTTAAGTCATCCCGTCCTGGGTAAATATTTAGAGTTCCACGTTACGTAGAGGTTCTTTTTAGTGCAAAATGTCATCTCGTTTGTCGATTGACGCTCCCCCTCTTTAATGTTCTTTTTCCTTCGATTGATTTGAGCCTACATTAGCTTAAACCAGGACAATAAATGAATTTTATTCATGATCTGAGTTGCTATCTATGCTTAAATAAAACAGGATTGAAGTGAAGGACATATGTTAACAGGGTAAGCCGGGCTTGCTTTTCTAGAAATTTTTCTAATGTCTCCTGCAGAATTTTTTAAAAATATTAGTCTGTTAAGTACTAGGTGAGACTGATTTTTCCTTTTTCAATTTTTATATCTGCTTCATTTATTATATTGTCGTTGTTTTATAGCTTCTGGCTTATGAATCACAAATTCACATATATTAAGAGTAAGTTCACTATTTCTACGTTCTATTTAGTGTTACCTTAATTGAAATGTATTGACGTGAAGGGGATCCAGGGGATACAAGATATTGTTAGCTCTAGAGTTTTTTATTAATGATTTTTAGTTTATTTTCTAGGACCTTTTGTAGACTTTCATTTAACACATCTTACTTACAACGTCCTTGAACAATTTCCTTCCAATATTGCGTAAGCTTTTACTTTCAGTTGATACCAACAGCACGAAGCAAAAAGAAATCACTTTCGTAGTACCACTTCCAAGTGAGAGGGAAACCGACTTTGGTTTTGGTTGATTTTATGAATTTTTTTAATCAAAAGACATAACCACCGTTAACAGCTTAAGTTATATCTTATTACATTCGACCGTGGTATACCGGGTGTTCGGGTTTCGCGATACCCAGTGGCGAAATTGGTAAATGCGGGTGATTTTTTCTTAACGTTCGGAAACGAAATTTTCGGAAAATTAAATTGAAATTTGGATTACTTTTTGTGTAAATTTATTTTGGTCAAAGGGATTTTATAACTACCCCTTTCTGGATTTATATATAGGGGTGTTAAAGGAAATGGTAAGTTAAGAATTTTTAATTTTTGAAATACAAAAGGGTAAGGGAATGGAAATTTGAATCATTTTCGGAATATATCTAAGAAAGGACTATTTTTGATGTTTTAAAAGGCTGGTGTCCTTAACTATCCATTATCTCAAATATTTAATAGAACAACTAGAAAATATTTCCCAACAAACGTATGTTGAACGATTATTCAATTTATATTAAAAATGTATATAGAATTTGACTATTTTCTTCCGGACATGTTAAACCGAGATTGTTTCAAAAGTTTAACATTTTGACCGATCTCTAGTTTTTTCGGCAAGTGAAGTGGTTGAAACTATAAATTTCTATATATTCTACTAGTAATATACGACGTAATTTATTTTTTTACAGTCTGATAAACACAGGAATTTTATGTTTTTCAGTCGCCACAAGAATAATAATAGTTTACTTGATTGAAAAAAAAAAACAAAAATACGTATTTGGATTTTTAGTTTTTAAGAAGATTACAAAATCTTAATGTATCCGCCGTTAATCTGGTACAGATGGCAGGAGGAGTAATGAAACCGGAAAAAAAATTATAAAGCTGAAACAAAGTGATTAAAATATTGAATTATTTTTAAAGTAAAATCACTTTTAATCAGTCTCTTGTTCAAAAACTATGTACAGTGTGATCATTTTAGACGCCCGGCCCCGATTTATGGAAAATTGTTGGATACTTATTTTTCTGTTTAATGTAGAATGGTATAGTGCATGTCAAGGAGTATACTGCTGGGCGCCGCAAAGCCGAACTATTTTTTTTTCTATCGATACTTTTTTTAAAACGGCATTGGTAAGCCCTATTTTTTTTTAAACTATTTTTTTTCTTATTTGTTGTTGTTATGCAGCGAAAACCCTCTAAAATATTATTTTTGGTCATCGTGGTTGCCATGGATCGTTTGGTGGTTTCAAACAATTTATCTACTAGGCGACTGTCATAGTTTAATCTGACAGCTCTTGTTTGCACACTATTCAATTCAATAGAGTTAAACTAAGTAAACAGTGTATTAATAATAGCTTCTGGTTGAAGTGCTTTCTCACGCTGAAAATGTAGATATGATTCTTATTTATGGAGAAGTAAGAAAAAATTCTCGGGAAGTCGTATCGACAACATTAGTACGACAGTTATATTCCGGATCACACTATGTTTTGTTGATTAGAACGGAATTTAAGGAGCAATATAGATGCATTTTCTGGACAGAAAGGTATTTCTAAACGAAAAACTGTTTAAAGTAGCCGAAATTAAGCAATATTTTCAAAACCATATAATTCAATCATACAAGCAAGGAGGCAATTGAATGTATCTTCTTGGGCTATTCAGCAATTTCCTAAAACTAACAAATACCATGACTATAAAATGCATAATCTTCAGTTATTAACACAACTTGAATCGGAACGATGACTGAGTTTTGTAGCAGAAATGGTGATTAAATATGATGAAGAACGTTATTTTCTGAATCATATATTATGGACAGACGAAAGTCATTTTGTCAGTAATAGCAAACCTAACAGAAAAAATTATCATTACTGGGCTGACAGGAATCCATATAACCTTAATCAAATTCAGAATCAAGGCCATCATGGCGTTAATGTATGGTGTGGGATAATTGCGAGATATTTGGTTGGACCATACTTTTCTGAGGGAACACTAACTCGAAATAGATATCTTAATTTCTTGGTTAATACTGTACCAGTTTTATTAGAAAATGTTCCTCTTATTTTAAGAAGGCATATGTGGTAGCAACACACACTGCTGTTAGAGAGTATTTGAATGAATAGTTTTAACGAAGATGGATAGGCATCCGCAGCCCAGTTATTCAACGTGCACCTAAGCCACCAGGCCTTACGCCGTTTAGATTTTTTCTTATGGGAGACTCTTAAAGATATTGTATACAAAACTGCGACAAAAGATATTGAGCACTTAAAGGCAAAAATATCAGATGCGTGCAATAGTGTATCTGGAGAAATTATTTTTAAAGCCACTCATCAAGCGTTAATGAAAATAACGAAAAAAATGCATGATAGAAGAAGGAAGACATGTAGGAAATTTCTTATGAAGTTCTTTTTTATTATTATTTTTTAAGTTATTAATTTTATAAATATTTAATAAGTTATGTAATGTTAAAAGTTATATAATTTTTTTGTGGTTTTAATAAAAATAATGTATTCTTGTTTTTTATTAATATTTTAGTAAAGGAAAAACCTCAATAGCATAGTATCTAGTATTATTACAATTACTGTCAGATTAAAGTATGACAGTCGCCTACTAGATAAATTGTTTGAAAACCGCTGAATGTGGAATACGATCTATGGCAACCGCGATGACCAAAAACTAATGTTCTAGAGGATTTTTGCTGCATATCTTTTTTGCAAAACAAATTAGAAAAAAAACAGTTTAAAGAAAAAATGTTGAAAAAAATTAGGGCTTTCTAATGCCGTTTTACAAAAGGTATGTCGATGGAAAAAAAGTTGTCTGGCGTCGCGGCGCCCAGCGTCGTGTTCACTACCAAATGTTAAATACGTCAGTATATTCCTTGGCATGCACTATACCATTTTACATTTAAAACTATAATATATCTAACAATTTTCAATAAATCGGGACCGGGCGTCTAAAAATAATCACCCTGTACAAGCAAGATGTTATAAACCATGTTGCCTAGTAGTTATATATTATATTAAGTAGATTATCCATTATAGAGCATTTACAATAATACGTTGCTCAATATGCAAGTGTTCTGCTATTTTAAAATGTAAAAAAAATAAATATCCAACAATTTTCCATAAATTGGGGCAGGTATCTAAAAATGATCACCCTGTATATAGTTTCTCGATAAGATTATTTTGCAATGGAAAATGTTATATATTATTTTATTCCGGATATTTTAGTTTTCTAGTTTTAACTAATGCCATTTTTGACATGACTTTTGTCGATACAAACGTTAGGCTCGATTAGTTCTGGTGCTATCAAGATTTCTGTGAGTTCTGGGTCTCTAATCAGGTGAATAGCTCAATTCTGAATGGAATACAACAAATGCAATGTATGTTTGGGAGCAGAGCCCCAAACGAGGGAGCAGTATTAAATCGTTGGTTGAACTTCGTATAGAATTAGCAATTGTTGTGGAGTGTAAAGCTTCCAAGTTCGAAATAATATGCCCAGCTTTTGAGAAGCTCTTTTTCCTATGCTTGCAACATGTTCGTGCCAAGATATATTTGCTCCCAAATTAACGTTCAGCAAATTGAGTGACGATGCAGAGGAATGCAGTGTTCTGCTATAACTATGTCGGGTTCAGCAACTTTAACGTTCTTAGAAAAAACTGCAGCTTGGGTTTTTGTAGCGTTAAATTCTACTTGGTTACTGTCACCCCAAGATAGAATTTCTTTCAGAACTTTATTAAGACTTTTTGCTGTCTGCGTATATTTGCATGAGTAGTCGATATTCAAGGGTTCAAAGTGAATAAAGAAATAAGCGTACTGTCATCTGCAAAGTTGTAGAATGTAGATGGTGGGTGTCAGCAGTTTTTTTAATGTAAATGAGAAAGAGAGTAGGAGACAGTATAGACCGCCACTCGTAATGAACGCTCTCTGAGGAAACCCGAGAGCCATAAACAGAACCTTTCAGACATACCATAAGGGCGTAACTAAGCCAACAATCCCTTAATCCCAACACGGTCGAATGCCTTGGTCAAGTGCAACCGCCCGATAATTTTTTACCGTTTTTTTCGACTGCCTGCAAAATTGTTTGTATCGATTTCCTTCAAAGTTGATCTCTGATTGAAAATTATACGGGCGATATAATAAATGATTCCTTTTTTTGAAGAATAAGATTCTCGGCTATGAAACAGCTGTTTTGACTTAAAAGCACTAATGTAACGGGAAGTGCTACGACCAGTTAATGCTTTGACTTAACCTAAAAATATATTAAATTGGAATGGCTTCAAAGAACACATAATGGTTTCAAGAGTAAAAGCAAATTGTTCTAATTAAAAATTGAAACGCGAAATTAAAGACTATTGAACCAACTTTCAATCATATATTTCGTAATTGGGTAATAATTACCGGTTGTAGGTGTGTTTCTGTATACATCAAGTTCAAAATACATAAATGGAGTGCGAAGGAGCTAACATATAATTACTACGAGGCGTATTCAAAAAGTAAGAGCCGTTTGCTTATATTTAAATATTGGCGGCTCTAAACAAAGTTGTACACATGCAGCGCCATCTATATATTTTTTTCCGAACCCACTGAAGTTATCGTTTTGATTCGGTAGTCGTTTGTCTGTCGGTGAATGCAGCCAACAATGTCCGCGGAAATCGTTGCTCCCGCCAATTGCGAAGTGCATGCTGTGATTTGATTTTTGTGTGCCAAAGCTCAAATTTATCGGTAGTTTTTGCCTAGCTTATGGACCTACAGTAATAAGTGAAGGAAAGGTTAGAGACTTCAAAAATGGCCGCACAAATGTGTATAATGAAGAGTGGAGTGGCAGACCGATGAAATCGATCAACAAATGGACCGAAAACTGTGATCTGATCGACTATTGCACTTAATATAGAGGCTTGATGGATAACGGTTGAAGACGACGAGGAATTCAAGACCGCCGTTGTCAACTGGTTCAATTTCCATACGGAGAACTTCTTTCCAGAGGGATTAAAGAAACTGGTGTAGAGTTACGAAAAGTGCTTAGAAGTGAACGGCGATTATGTGGAAAAGTAAAGTAGGTTTGTAGGAAACTAAAACCGTCAATTTTTTCTGATGAATATATTTCTTTTTCTGATCAAATGGCCTTTACTTTTGGAATATGCCTCGTATTAATAAAATGAAAACAATAAAAGCAACTTGTTATTAAAAATATTTTTTTAATTTTCCTAGAACAATATTTCGACGACTGTGCTTTTTAATATTTACCAACTTATTCTCAGATAGATACATTTCCACCCTAACGGCTTCAACAGTAATCAACATTTCCGGTATTGGGGCTCGACAAATCCAAAACTTAAGCATAAAAGACTTTTACATTGCCTCTGAGTGAAGGTTTGGGGGCAATGTTAGCACGTCCAAAAAAGATCATTGAAGTCGCACAACAAATGTTATTTCGGTGCTATTTCTCGGGATGATCGCGAACTTTTTCACACTTGCTTTACAAAATTTCATGCTTATTACCAAAGAACCGGAATTCAGCAGGGTGAGACGACAACGCACACCTGTAACACATCCTTCCCACTCAAGAAGCTTTCCCATAAATAAATTTCACTTTACACCCTCTACATCTGCAACCAACAACACCACTTAAATTTCCTCCATCAGCAAAACAATAAAAATATTGTATTTTTTCTGTCTTGTCTTCTTGTTTCCTTGCTACTCGTAAATTTAAACTCTGTAAGCTGAATAAATTCAATATCTTACTTTCCTTGCTAAGGGAAGTATCATATTCGTGAAAAAATATCCTTAGTCGTTTTTGCATTTCTTCACATTTTCTGCGTCTACAGACCATAAAAAACTGGTCGTGTATTGACTTGCAAAAAGCATATGATATAGTGCCGATATTTAAGTTGTGGAATGTATTACAAGAAACCAACATCAATTACACATTAATAAGAGCAATTAGAAATCTATAGGAAGGCGGTTGTATATACCCACCCTTTTTAAAATATATATTCGAAAGGCATTAGAAGATTGGAAAAAGGAATGTCATGAAATGGGATTAGAAATAGGAACAACATGTTTACATAGCCTGCAGTTTGCCGACGACCAAGGTATTATTGCCAATGACAAAGGAGATCTAGAATATATGGCTCGGAAACTGCAGGAAGAATATTGTAAATGGAATCTAGAATTAAACGTACAAAAACTCAAGTATTTATCCACTGGAGCAGAATTATTTGCTATACAGCTAGAAAACAACGAGAAAATTGAACCATTTAAAGAATATCCCTATCTGGGAACTATTTTGGATAGAAGTGAAACAGATGAGAGAGAAATCAGGTCGAGAATAACATAGGTCAGAAAGATAATTGGCTGTATAAATGGAATATTATGGAGTGGGAAATTGGAAAATAGAGAAAGTTCAACATATACAGCACATTGGTAAAAAGTAGCCTTTTATACGGGGCTGAAACTTGGGGTGTTACTGAAAAAAAAAAGAAAGCTAGAAGTAGTAGAGATGGACGTTATGAGACCATTACTAAAACTATCTCTAGAGACGAAGTGCAAAATGAGGAAATTCTTATAAGAATGGGTATAGAAGGTACATCACATGATGATACCGAAAGACGATAATTAATTTGGTACGGTTATGTACAAAGAAGGGGATAAGAAAGACTTCCCAAATAAGTTATGGAATAGGTTCCCGCACAAAGACGCAAACGAGGGAAGTCCAAAAAGACTGGAAAGAAGGTATGATATGAGTGCCAGAAATCTTAACAATGACCAAGGGAACAACAGGCTGGAATGGAAGTTAGGCATTGGACAACATCGTTGGAAGTTTTAAAATCGATTTGTATATGTAAACTAGCCGGGCCCGCGGCTCCGCTCGCGTGGACTTGATTCACTACTATCGTCCATGCTTATTCCTTATGTTACCCAACGTAATAAAATATCTCCCATTATTTCCCCTTGTCTCCCAATATTTCTCCTTATCTCCTATTATCCTTACATAATTTCCATTATCTAGGCTTATCTCCGCTCATCTCCCATTATTTCTCCTTATCTCCCATTATTTCTCCTTAGCGCCCATTATTTCACCTTATCTCCCATTATCTAGGCTTAACTCGACTTATCTAGGCTTATCAAGACTTATCTCGCAATATTTCTCCTTATCTCCCATTATTTCTCCTTATCTCCCATTATCTCGCCATAACTTCCATTATCTAGACTTATCTCTGCTCATCTCCCATTATTTCTCCTTATCTCCCATTATTTATAATTATCTCCAATTATCTCACCTTATCTCCCATTATCGAGGCTTATCTCGACTTATCTCCCATTATTTCTCCTTATCTCCCATTATCTCATCTTATCTCCCATTATCTAGGCTTACATTGAATTATATAGAACATATGTATAAATTTATAAAAACACGTAAATCGGATAAGTGGTTCTCAAGTGATAAGCTCACTAACGGACAGACAGACAGACACACAGGCAGAAAGACAGGCAGACAGACAGACAGAGAGATGTTGCATTTTATATATATTCTAGATAGGAGATTATAGATAACCTGGCCAGAGAACAAATGTATGAATTAACAAAAAAACACGTAAATCGGATAAGTGGTTCTCGAGTGATAAGCGCACTAACGGACAGACAGACAGACAGAGAGACGTTGCATTTTATATATATTATATTCTTTGCTATATGATATTGTTCCATATTTAATGCTTTCGGCAGTGTATTGCAAGAGAACGCGCTAGCAGCAAACTTACCTCCGACTTGATTCACTATTATCGTCACTCCTTATTCCTTATGTCACCTAACGTAATAAAATATATCATATAACCTGGCCAGAGAACATATGTATATTTAAAAAAAAAAGTACTTAAATCGGATAAGTGGTTCTCCAGTGATAAGCGCACTAACAGACAAACAGACAGACAGAGAGAGACATTGCATTTTATATATATTATATTCTTTGCTACATGATATTGTTCCATATTTAATGCTTTAGGCAGTGTATTGCAAGAGAACGCGCTAGCAGCAAACTTTTCCCCGACTTGATTCATTATTATCGTCACTGCTTATTCCTTATGTCACCTAACGTAATAAAATATATCCTATAACCTGGCCAGAGAACATATGTATGTTTAAAAAAAAAAGCACGAAAATCGGATAAGTGGTTCTCCAGTGATAAGCGCACTAACGGACAGACAGACAGACAGAGAGACGTTACATTTTATATATATTATAGATATTTTTTGCTACATGATATTGTTCCATATTTAATGGTTTAGCATGTTTAAAAAAAAAGCACGTAAATCGGATAAGTGGTTCTCCAGTGATAAGCGCACTAACGGACAGACAGACAGAAATACGTTGCATTTTATATATATTATAGATGTAATAAAAATATATATCTATAACCTGGTCAGAGAACATATGTATGAATTTAAAAAATCACGTAAATCGGATAAGTGGTTCTCGAGGGATAAGCGCACTAACGGACAGACAGAGATACGTTGCATTTTATACATATTATAGATATAGATTATTATTATTATTATATAACCTGGCCAAAGAATATATGTATGAATTTAAAAAAAGACACGTAAATCGTATAAGAGGTTCTCGCGTGATAAACGCACTAATGGACAGACAGACAGACAGAGAGACATTCCGTTTTATATAGATTATAGATTATAGATATTCTCTGCTACATAATATTGTTCCATATTTAATGGTTTAGGCAGTGTATTGCAAGAGAACGCGCTAGCGGCAAACTTTTTTCCGACTTCATTCACTATTATCGTCACTGCTCATTCCTTATGCTATCTATCGTAATAAAATATAGCCTGTAACATATGTATGTTTTAAAAAAGAAAGTACGTAAATCGGATAAGTGGTTCTCCAGTAATAAGCACACTAACGGACAGACAGACAGACAGAGAGACGTTGCATTTTATATATATTATAGATATACATATATATATATATATATATATATATATATATATATATATATATATATATATATATATATATATATATATTATCATAAAAAAATAGTTTCCAATTTCGGTCTGTCGGTCTGTCTGAAGGCCTCGCCTGTCTACTGGCATGATACTTCTCTAACGAAATGAGATATCGCTTTCAAACATAGTTTTTAATTTCCATCAGTCTTTCGGTGTATCTGTCTGCCAGTCTTGAGTATGTTTCTGTACAATATCGCTAAAGAAGAAGGGGGTGAGGGTCCATAGATTTTGTATAATTTTCAATAATATTATAGGAATTTTTCATGGTTTTTTGTTTCGATAATGAAACAATTCAAAACATAATTATTTACAGTCAAACAGAGAAGAAGATAAAGGGGGGTGGTGGTAGAGGTGTATCTTTTTTTTCAGGATTCTTTGAGTCGAGAAATCTGAAAATTATGTTATTTTTTTTTACTATTTCCAATTTTAATAGAAATTCTTTGTCTGCCTAATCATGCGGTACCTATCATTTAAATAATTGACCAAGAGCAAGTTCAACTTGTGCATTTAGTGTTCCGTACGTTGATTGATTTTAAAATGAAAATTTTTGTTATGGAGGTTTTAAAATGATCGATGGCCTCACAAACCACTTCCCAAATGAGTTTTCAACAAAGTTTGTTTCCGATCTTTGTTGAAAAACTGATGACCTTAAAATTTTTGCTTTTTTTATATACCAAATAATTTATTACAGTTAATGCACTCGTGATAACTTTCGTTCAATCTCGCCTTGTGGACAATATTCCAGAA